>SNQJ01S0229513.1:0-14353 GCA_010110895.2 Picea sitchensis
AGATGTCTTCTGCATTATTGTGAAACAATAAAGCAGTCACTATGTATTATGAATATCAAAAGAGAAATGAAACGCTTCTGTATACAGCTTAGAGCCAACTGAGCTCATGATGAAATGCACTAGAGTAGCTCACATTTGCAGTTGTGTAAACAAGATCAGATTTTAAACACAGTAAGATTCAATAATAATAAATATCAGTGGAACGGGAGCAGGCCGTATGATTATGTTTCTTCTGCCAAGTGACCCATTCGTCTATATATATTTCGTCTCAGGTCCGGCGTGAGAAGCACAACAAGATATGTATCATGACGTTTATGCAATTTTCCGGATATATTATGAGTGGACGTCGGCAAATCATCCTTGTGTCATCACCAACTGTGGCCTTTCATGCAAGATCCCACATGATTCCGCTAGGGCTGGTCCCTAAGGGAAACTAATGAACATCCGTCATTTAGGAAAAGTAAATCCCAAAAATATGTACCATGTAGAAATATAAGAGGTCACGTGATTTCCATATATGTAGATAGATGAGAAGCTACGTGAGGTCCCTTGTTTGTTTTGGAAGTTCACTTATCCCAAGGCCGCCACAACCGCATTGGCAGTTCACTCATCCCAAGGCAGCCACCACCACCACCGCCACAACCGCATTGGCAGTTCACTTATCCCAAAGCCGCCACAACCGCATTGGCAGTTCACTCATCCCAAGGCAGTTCACTCACTATTCCATTCTCGTTGCACGGAGGGAGAGAAGCTAGTTCTATTCTTTCCCATTCTAAATGGAATATATCTCAAGTATACACCATCCGATCAGAGAGACAGTAGACATTTATTGATTGTGGAGACGTTACACGTACACGATTGTTTTACACCATCCGATCTGAAGGATAGTAGATGGTTATTAACTGTGGAGACGTTTCTGTACAAGATGTCTATAATTCTTTGGCAGCAAGAAAATTGGTACGATCATCAGCCTTACCTAATTTAGATAAGGCTGACAAAACGAGAAAATTGGCACGATCATCAGCCTTACCCAATTTAGATAAGGCTGACAAAAAAGCCTTACCCAATTTAGATAAGGCTGACAAAAAAATGTTGAGTTGTTAAACAAAAAAATGTGAAGTCCAAAGAAATAATAAGTTAAGTGTAAAAAGTAATAATAAAGTATAAAAAAACGGGGTCAGTCAAAACAGTAGAATAATGAAATGGTAAAAAAATATTAATTTGAAAAATGAATATTTGTCATTTGTTTCCTCTTTAATCTTAGTTATAAATACTCTATTTTAGTATTATCAATAATTTTAGTTGCATGGGTTCACTTTAAACATTGGAGGTTTCAAAAAAACATACACAAATCAATTTCTAGAAATTTAAAGTACTATTATAAATAGTGTGAAAATCTACATATTCAAAAAAATTTAAAACATTTTAATATAACAATATTTTTATTTTATTGACAATTTCAACAATCAATGTAAATAATTAATTATTAATGACTATTTCACATTTGTTTTCTAGTTAATCTTAATCCAATACTTTTTCTTAGTATTAGGCTTGAATTGTCTATCATGATGGGTGAAGGGTTCACCTAAACAATGGATTTTTCAAAAAACATAAAATTTCAAGCACTATGTGTTGAAAGGTCGAAAATTTTTGCAACACTAAATAGCTACTTGATCACAAGTGCCAATTAGATTTATTTTTGTTTGTGATGGTAGCTTCCAACTAATATATGAGTTTGATTTGGTTTGGTTTTCCACGCATGAAAATGGCTCCTTAGACAAAAGACTTGATCATTTTATATCTGAAAGTCAATATATAAATTACTTTAAATTTAAAAAATGAAAACTCATCTATATATCCATTCATTTGAGAGCAATACTTTGAAAAACTAAAAGATGTAGATAAGCATATTGATTCTCAAGAATATAAGAAATTCATGATCTTAGATAAATATTGAGCATAGTAATCGTTGTTACAAAAAATAGATCACAACATCGATATATATACAACACATTTTGTAAAAAAAATAATTAAGTTTTGAAAAACAAAGAAATGAGAAATAAAAATATGAAAGAAATAATCTAAATATATATGAATTTGTTTTCTATTGAGTAACATCTTAAAACCTTAAGATGGATATGAAACAAAATTGGAGAATAATAAGTGAGAAGATCTTTAGAAGAAATTCATAAAAGACTTTTCCGTTGCAAGTTTAAATACACCAAATACAATCAATCATGAGGCATATTATATTTGATGTATAGGGACTTCTCATAAATCATAATCATGAAAATTAATTCACATAAAATTTGAGTGTAGGAATTTGCAAATGTCCAACAAGAACATAACAACATCAAGTTCGATTGACTCATAAAAAAATATGCCAACAAAACTCGGGTTTTAAAGATTTTATTAAAACTTATAAAAATAACAAGTTTAAATTTAAGTTTCAAAGTTTTAAAGATTTTATTAAAACTTATAAAAATAACCAGTTTAAATTTAAGTTTCAAAAGTCAAAGATAAAAAAAAGTGTGTAAGTAAAGCGGAAGTATAAATACCAATGATGTATTTATCCATTTATTCTCTTGTTAAAGAAATAACTATAAATCCGTGGACATGAAAAATCTACCTTTCTACAATAAAAATTCCTCTACACATTATTTATTATTTACATAGAGACCATAGCCAGTTTATAATAATCTAACGTTTCCTTCAAGAAACCTTTTACAGAAGTCCCACTCATTTAGAAAACAAATCGTTAAGAATAATCCTCTAATTATCTTCTTGATCCTAATATCGGTGCAATTCTTTTCAATTTCTATTAAAGGTTTTTGTTGTACTTGATCCAAAATGTTGAACACGTCCATTCTTTTATTTGTCCACGAACATGAGCAGTTTTCTTCATTATGTTCTCTTTTTCAGTTCCCTTCGATTTGCATATAATCGCAACTTGATATTTGTACAAAATCCAAAAAAATAAAAATACAGCTAATAAACTTTATGAAAAAACATTGAAAAATAAAATCCAAAATCGTGTTCCAATTTATTTCCATATTTTCAGTCATTTTAACAAACAAATTGGAAAATAATAATCTTCCAACAATGTTCTCCACATTACCACCTTTCCAAAGAGCTATTTTGTGTTGAATTTGACATTCTATAACTCCATATATGGCCTACATTACCACCTTTCCAAAGAGCTATTTTGTGTTGAATTTGACATTCTATAACTTCATATATGGCCTCCTAAAGAGGAGGCTCAACCACAATTGATCAAATTCATGGGTGGCTGTCCTATGCTGATTTGGAAGATAGATCCATTATTCCATATGCACCTTGGAAAATAACTTTTATGGGTTTATAATGCATTTGATTATCTTGTAGTTTGTAAAAAGAATTATGGAAGGAATAGAGAGTTGAGTTTGACATAAAATGAAAATAACAAATTAAATAAACAAACTATTGAAAGTAAACAATAAACAAAAATCAAATGATAAAGTCTAGAATCTAGGTATTTGGTATTGAAAGTAAACAATAAACAATAAATAAAAATCAAATGATAAAATCTATAAAATCTAGAATCTAGGTATTTGGAAATTTGATAAAGCTAATGTGACTTGGAGATTTGGATATAGATGCCTCAATTGACATACATGTCAATTGCTACACAAAATAAACAAAAATCAAATGATAAAATCCAGAATCTACTAGAATCTAGGTATTTGGAAATTTGATAAAACTATGCCACATCAACCAATATGTTAACCAAAAGCAAGATGAAGGGATGACTTGGATGTCATGTTAAATGCCCAGTCAGATGCCATACAAGATGCCACATGGATGTTACATAGACTAGGGTGACATGCCAAGTTTACTGACAGAGGATAGAGAAATGGAAATTGGTTGTTATAAACGTTAGAAATCCATAATCAAGAATGTGAGTGAATGATAAGTAAATTGAAAAGTTGGATCCAGATGAGTGAGATCCATATGTGAGGAATTTGGTATTTTTAGGATGAAACATATGTTCTCGCCATTGTTTAGTGATTCCAACAAATAGTATCTTCTAGATTTGTGAAAAAAAAACTTCAACTAAAACAAACTAATGAAGCCCAAAGGGGTTGGATCCAATGGTGGAAAGCGAGGAGTTTTTCATCATTGGGAAAGGTTTAATTCTGATAAGGGCCTAACCTGAATCCATGGGGGTATCTTGAGGTAGTGGTCAAATGCGTGGTTGCACCCAGAGATATTATATTAAATGATATCATGACCCGTGGACACATAAGTGGATCAAAGCCCACCCCCATGGCCTTCAAATTAAACCCCTGATGGGGTTTTAGTAGAGTACAAGTGTCAAAGTAGAGGGGATGACGCAATGCACCTCCCCTCCTCCCACACCATGAAGTTATGCATCCCTCACTCCAACCAAAGGTCCATTAGCACTTCAAGTGCGTTCCTCTCCGTCTCTTCATCTAATCAATGGAGCCTCCATTATTGTGGTCACCTCTGCACTTGTGCTTCCTCCCTCTCCAACATTATTCATACCATGACACTCCACATCTAGTCCATCAGTTCTTCCTCTTCTCAGTAAATTCGCCACTCGGTGTGAACTCCTCCCTAGTTCTTACTTGTTACGTTAGCCAGTTCTCAGTGCCCACTTACCTTCTTTGTGCTTCGGCCATGCCTCGACTGCGGGGGAAATCCAAGTGGGGCTCTCGCTAGTACCAAAATAGGCCATGCATGGCCATTTAGCCTTAGCCTTCCCTCACACCTTTGCACAACTCTCTGCCTTCTTCGACCTCCTCCTCTAACCAATCCTCTCAGAGCCAAAGTGACCTCCCACATTTGTCCTCGTCATGGGCTTGTCAATTCAAGTGGTTCAAACTCTTGGGTAATTCATTGGGATCCTCCCTTGGTCCATTTCCGGACTTGGCCTCTTTCTCACAACCTACCTTGGTCGTCCCACCAAATTAACCTGAGAATTCAGCTCTTGTGCCACCATCGGTCTAGTCTCCCTAGGAGGACACCTCCTTCCAATGGGAGAAACCATCGAACCACCCCCACTCTTATTCGGACTGCTCGACCTGCGCAAAGTTTCAAGACAACCTTGAAATTCTTCAAGACCTGTTGTTCAAGGTCCGCAAGGAGGTGGACAACTTACGGTTCCGCCTGGAAATTCTAGACCATAAGGGGATAGAAATTATGCAATCTCTCTCCTCTCTACAAGGCACTTGACATTTATCACCTAGTGCCCAGGCATCTAGTGCACCAGCGGCCTCAACGAAGGTCTTGGTTATGTCTCTCCAAATGTCATAAGTGGACAACGCAACAACGGTCTCGACCTCAGCTCTCCAAGTTCCTACATTGGACAATGTGGCACACAACATGTCAGTTTCATGAGCCATGACATCTGCACAAGTGTCATAATGCATGGCATGTTTTTAGTTTTGTTTATGTTTGGACAACTGAACTTTTGCACAATTCTCTTTCTGTCTGTCATAAGTCGGTCCTATATGTTCTATAAGGTCGGACGAATCAGTTTCTCCATGGGGCGATTCAGTTCTAGATGCTTAAAACCGATGTTTGAATTGGGGTCAGTTTTGGTTGATAAGGCAGTGGCTGAATTAGTTTCCCTCCATGGAAATTCAGTAATTACAGTCCTCAGACAAACATGGTGCTACTGTAATTTTTTTTTCTGAAAGGCTATATATATATATATATATATACTTACTTACAAAAAAAAAAAACTAATGAAGATTCATTTAACCAACTTAAAAGACAATTGCCAAATTTCCTACAAATCCAAAGAAAGATCAATCATAAAACCAAAAACAACTATCAAATATGTCTAATTTCAAAATGAGAAACTATAATAAGAATGTGTATATATGAAAGGTAGCTTTAGCTATATGAAAAACATTAAAAATAGAAATTTAAATGAGTGCCACATTTATTTTTTCTAAAAAATATGGGGAGTTGTTGAGGGCTCAAGAAATGGCGACACACTGGTTGAAGCAGTTTTTTCTATCCTAAATTATTTAAAAGACTTGTTCACACATAATGTTAAAGATAAGATGATATGACAATAAGAACCAATTTATGAGTTATGGGAGCCTCTACGAGTCCATGAATTTGAAATATATTCCCACTAAGCATTGAACATTAGGTAATCTACAGGAGATGCCTTCGAGCCAATTTATGAGGTTAATTTCCTTTATCTTTCAATCCAAAGATTATTCACTAAAGGAATGACCTATGGATTTCACTATGAGTGAGTAAAATAGTTTCTTATGTTTGCTCCTCATCTCTCTTTAGCCTGGAATTGTTTGACTGCCTGTGAACGTCGATAGCCTTGACAAAGGTGCTTTAGTATCGTACAAGTACGGTCCTATTTCTAGCGAGTGTCGAAATCCCTGATGGGTTTACTTATACTTCCCACACAAATCATAGTGTTTTCAACTTCCATTGAAGAATTTATTCCTTCTGATATGTGTGTATATATATTGTGTATGAAATGGGTGAAATGTAATTGGGGTGACAAGAGAGTTTTTTAGATTCACTTGGAATATTACTCACATTCAAAGTTTAACCTAAAGTATTCCTTCCTTCAATCATTTTAGGTATCATCTATTTAATATGAAGTGGATGGAGCACATAAAAAAATATCTCTAAGAAACATAATGTTTAAATGTGTGAGTGTTATAGATATGAATTCTTTCTAAGAAGAGTGCTCCACCACAAACATGGAATTTTTTTCTACAGGTCATGGAATTTGTAAAGATGACTAAGTACAAAGTTTTTAGGTTTCAAACATGTGTTAAATAAAAACCCAAATGTTTTGATTCATTATTTTATAAATCCTTACAAAATTTCTTGCAAACTAACTAAGAAAAAGTTAGAGGACAACTTGGAATAGAAAAATTGGAAATAAGATTGACCTAGGAGGGAAAGGAAACAATCATCAACAAATAAATCATAAGAAATCCCAAAGAATGAAAAATAAAATAAAAATAATAACTATACTTTATCAATAAAAAACCTTTAAAATTCGAAGATCAGCATACAATATTCCCAAGATGCAAACTTAGAAACAAAATCGACTTTATGCATGTAATATTAAATCACACACTTGGAAAAAAATCATCATTAAAGTCAAATTCACAATCCCCGAAGATGAATCATTAGCTTCAAAAGAAACATCTAATGTCAATGCTCAAAGGAGGAAAAATGAAAATGCATGAACTTTTCAATCTCAAACCTCGCATTAATTATTATGCACATGTTTCTCTTCCATGTTCTCCAAGAATCTTAAACCTCACATTAATTAGTTAGGAAGTTTTGGGACATTTTGTTAAGAACGTAACATGATTATCCCTATTGTAAAACTATAAATATGTATTTTCTTTTTGGGTAGAATGTACTCAAGTCATGAGAATAGAGTCAAGAATGTAAGAGTGAAGAATTGTCTAAGTGTTCAGGTGTTTTGAGACATGTTTGGGGTTTTGGGGAGTTAAGCTCGCACTGCAGCAAAACGACTGAGGCATGTTTGGGTAATGTCAACTGATATATCTTATTGTAAGAGGAGTGTGAAACTGTAAGAAGATTGTAAATGCATAAAATAAGAATCTAGCAATTGTGGATGTAGACCAGTTTTGGGTGAACCACATTAAAACCTTTTGTATTGATGTGTTGCGTATGTGTGTTATGTTGATCCAGATTTAGGGGAAAAATGAACTGATTAAAAGACTGAATACAATAAACATAGTGATATGAAGAACAACTAAGATATCCAGTGAACAATATATTCTATTGAATAAATGAAATAGGATGAAACTGTAAAACTGCAGAACTAAAACACTTGCTCGAATGGTGGTATCTATATCTGAGAAGAGATGTGTCTACTATGCGCATTTGTTTGAGAATAATGATTACAATGAGCCTCCAGATACCTTTTTAATATTACTCATGAATTCCAAAACACTAGACATAAAAAATCCTAACCCTAGGAGGTGAAACGCCAAAAGTCATGTGTTCCCCTATGGGTAAGTTGGTAGTTGAACTTCCCAGGGTCATAAATTTTGCATACAACCTCCGTTTTAGGGGAGTGATAGCCTGTTGGAAAGATATTTCAAAGAAATACACATTATGCCATAAAAAATTGACTCTGTTTACAATTTGAGTATGGCGAGACGAAAGAAAACTATTTAGGGCTCCAAAATGACCCTGAAAGTACAAAAAGATGTGATGAAATGAAAACATACAAAATAAGCCAGTTGGACTAGGTGATAGACCACCAATATCCACCTGGAATATGTGTATGTCTTTAGAAAACCCCAAAAGTGTAGAACCCACAATTACAAAGAAGTACAGAAGAACATGTTGAACTAAGAACATACAACAGGAGTCAGTTGGAACAGGTGGGTGGCCACCCATATCCACCTGGATTAATCCTACACCCTTAGGAATCAATGGTCTCCATTGTGTTGATTTCCCCCATCAGGTGGGGAAACTGCTGAAGGATTTGGCCTTAGGTGATCCACTTACCTTGGTGTAGGAGCTTCCCTTCCTTAACAACCCGATAAATATGGATCCTCTATTGGTGAGTTCCATTAACCTATGTGTCCACTATCTTATGAGTGGATTCTTGTTCCATGCAGTTAGGATTGAGATATTTTGGTGTCAGTTGTCCTGTGATCTATGAGGTGTCCAATAATGGTGGAAAATATGGCTGATGGAGGTCCAAATTGAACATTGGATGAAGGCCAAGGAAGGGTGGAGTATTGAGCTCAAAAGTACTGCCACCCACAGCCTTGGTGATAGTGTAAGTACCATAACAAATTGGGTGGAGATTACAATGGGGCATTGTGAGACGCTCCTTCTGCAAATGGAATCGGACTTTGTCTCCAACATGAAATTGATGTGGTACCCTGTGTTGATCATGGCCCTGCTTGTACTTAGCATTGGATTTCTTGAAAATCTCATGGACCTGTTGTTGGATGTACTGAATCCTCTCAATGAATCTGGTGGGTTTTTCTATCTAAGACTGAATATGGGAAGAGTTTTTCTATGTGGTTGTAAGAGGTAGTGCAACATCAATGGGAACCAAGGGTTGGAATCCCAGCCCCACCTGAAATGGGTTATGGTCAGTGGAGCTATGGAGATCCCTATTGTAACTATGTTGAACATAAGGGAGACTCTCATCCCATGTATGTGGATGCTTACAGTTGTACAAGTGCAGGATGTGCACAATCGTCCATTTGATGACCTCGTTTTATTCATTTCTTTGGGGGTGGAAAGTAGTGGATTTAGTGAGCTTGGTGTCCAACAGTGATCAGAGACTTGACCAAAATGTGTTGAGGAAACTGTTTTCCTGGTTGGAGATGATGGTTTGTGGTATCCAAAAATGGACCCACACTCATTCGAAGAATATCTTGCCAATATTTGTTGTTGTGATATTCTTCTTCCAGACTGTGAAGATGGCCATCTTTGAAAATCGATAAACGACCACAAATACAAAGTCGTTTTCTTTCTTGGTGGACAAACAGATAGACATGTAATTCATTGAGATGGATTCCCAAGGCTTCTCGAGAGTAGGAAGAGCAGTGTATAATCCTTGCTTCTTCATGGATGGATTAGAAATGTCAGAGGAAGTGAAAGATCTGATATACTTGCTGACATCTTGTCAAAGTTTTGGCCAATAAAAATGTTTCTAAAGAACAACCACAATTTGCTTCACACCAAAATGTTTTTCCATCCAACTGTAGCGGGCTTCCCAGATAATCTTTGCACACTCGCTTGTAGGAGCACAGAGACAGACCAGATGGAATAATAGCTTGTCCTGAATGTGAAATTCAATGACATTCACGCTTGTACCCAAGAGATGATAGGTGGTGGTGAAGTCTAGATCTTGCTGATAAAGGTCAGGCCACTCAAATTCCTCATGTGCACAGGAATGGAGCACAGTGGTGAGTGCATCCATGGGATGTGGACTGAGGGAGTCAACGACACAATTTGAGATCCATGTCTTATACTTGATGTTGAGATAGAACTTTTGTAAGTAGGTGGACCACTTCTGATGGTGGTCGTTCTGCAATTTCCACTCTGTGTATGAACTACAAAGGGTTGTGATCAGTGTGGATGATCGTCTCCTTTCCCATAATGCAATGTTTCCATTGATGATAGGCTTATACAATGAAATACATTTCCTTATCATAGGTGGGGTATTTCCAGAAATTATCTGAGAGTCTCTCACTATGGTATGGCACTGGATGACCGTGTTGAGTGAGAATTGCGCCTACAACATATTCAGATGCATCATTCTCCATATCTAACGATTGTTGCAGATCGAGAAAGGAGAGTACTGGAGATGAGCACAAGTGATGCTTCAAATCATTGAATGCTCATTTTTGTTCCTTCCCCCACATGAAATTTTCCCTGCCACCACCTTTGGTCACCTCGTTAAGGGCCCATGCAATATGGGAGAATCCCAACACGAACCATCAGTAGAAGTTGGCCAGTACCAAGAAGATCCAATGATCTATTAGTTTGGTCGTAGTTGGCCAGTCATGGATGACCTGGATCTTAGCTAGATCAACATGTACCCCATGCTCATCCATAATGTATTCGAATTATTGGACCCTGTTCATGCCAAAAGATCATTTTTCCATGTTGGCATATATCTTGTGATTCCACAGAGTGCTCAAAACCTGTTGAAGATGTCGCATGTGATACTCCCAAGTTCTTTTGAGGATGAGTATCTCATCCAAATATACCACCACAAAAGAGTTGGTGAAGGCTATCAATACATCATCCATCAACCTCATGAAAGTGGTTGGTACATTTGTTAAGCCAAAGGGAATGACCAACCATTCGAAGAGACCTTCTTTAGATTTGAAGGTTGTCTTCCATACATCAGTTGGTTCGATGGGAACTTAGTGGTAGCTAGACTTTAGGTCAATCTTGTTCTAGAAATTTCCCCCCTTGAGTTGGTCAAGAACGTCATCAATCTTGGGAATTGGGTATTCGTTCCTGACTGTGATTTTGTTTAAGGGTATGTAATCAATGCAGAGTCTCCAAGTTTCGTCCTTCTTCTGCACTAGTACAATCGAGTTGTTGCAAGGGAAGGAGTTGGGTCTAATGTGTCCCTTTTAAAGAAGCTCTTGGATCTGACACTTGATTTCATCATTCTTCATGAGAGAGAAACAATAGAATCGTCCATTAAGTAGAGGTACACCGGGGGTTAGATCAATTGGATGCTTGACTTGGTAGTGCGTTGGTACCTCGGTGGATGAGGAGAAGATGTATCTGTATTCTTCCACAATCCGATCCACTTTCTTCTGCTGAAAATAGTGGCTCTGTGTAGAGGCCACAGATGTGGTGGAAAAAATTTGCTTACTATGAGCACAAATCACAAAGAAGATGAAATTCTCGGTTTTTGAAATGACCTTACTGCATTTCTTAGCAGATATTAAAGAAATAGTGGTAGGCAGTGCTACCTATGATATCCTGTACAATTGTCTACCCAAAGTAATAATAAAACTGTGGGGTCTAGACTCACACACAACATGATTCTTCCACAAATATGGTTGTCTTAAGATAACATCACAAACTTCAAGGGCAGAAATTTCACATAGTACCTCATCTTTGAAAGGCTTGATTCCATAGAGAAGATGACATTGTTGGCTGACACAAAGATCTCTTCCTTGGAGAATCCAGCCAATGGTGTAGGGTTGTTATTGTAGTGTCATTGGAAAGTCTAACCGCTTGACGACCTCTGTTGAAATAAAGAAGATACACCAATGAACTAGAAACCAACAACATAATGTTATCCAAATATACTCTTATGCAATGTTTGTTGGGACACAACCAAAGAATGTAAGCATTGAATATGTAATCAAGTTTGATGATTAAAAAATCTGTGATTTATGTGGAATGAACTAATGAAAATGTGTTTGTGTTCAATTCATTGTTGTGCATATGTTCTTGTTGGTTTACCACAATACTTATCTAAAAAGTGAAGAAATTCCATAATCAAAGGACCACTGGGGAGAGATTTATGGTTGGGTTGGAAATGAGGTTAAAGCATGGAGTAGAGCATACAATATTTGAACCTACAAATTCATTTTTAGGCCTACCAACATGTTTAGAAGGTGTTTCAAAAGCATAAGAATAAATATATTACTATTTTGGAGAAGTATGTTTCCTTAAAATTGTTGGAATGTAGCCATGGTATTTATAATCAAATGAGTTAAGAGGTTTAATTATTTGGAGAAATATGTTAGAGAGAAACGAAAGAAGTGGTACGTCATGGTCGATGATGGAGAACATAAAATTTGATCTTCGAAAAAAATTGAAGGACATGATATTGGTTGAGGTGAGGAAAATGAAGAGGTGAGGAAATAAACAAGCAGGCATTGTGTATGAATAATAATATATCTACCATGGTATACCCTTAAGAGTGAATGTAACTAATGAATTCAATTGAGAGGATAAACACCTCTACTATTGAAGTATTAAACAATGTGTTGAGGAAATCAACAACATCAAAGTCAAGGGTATGTATCTTTTGGCTCGCCCGACCTAAGAAGGGCGAGGAAGGAAAGGCCAAAAGGATGGAAAGGAATGTTGACACACACGTAAAGGGGAAGGGTGGGGGTATGTGTATTTTCACCCTAAAGGTTGACTTTGAGTTACTTTGAGTGACATCTCACAGGGCATACTTGAGGAAAATTTGAGGTTCCTGACTTCATGATGAGTCTTGAGGGCATGGGGAAAGGCTATTTTAGGGCTATTTGAGGGAATGGGGAAGGGAAAGGCAAGGAAATGCGTTTTAACTCACACCTAAAGGGGAAGGGTGGGGTTTAGTGTTTAATTGAAACAAGAGTTGGAAAGTATGAATTAATTGTTAACCATTTACCCTAACCCTTAGTTCTAGACACCTAAATCCATACACCTTAAACCTTAAGCCCAAATCTTTAACCTCTACATTGATAATAACCAAATAATCATCACAATCTAGACATGCCCACCCTCTTACTTCTTGGAGAAGGGTTTTTGGCGCCATACAAGCATGATACGAAAGAGCTCACAAGAGGATACATCAATGAACTAGAAACCAACAACATAATGATATCCAAATATACTCTTATGCAATGTTTGTTGGGACATGAACAAAGAATGTAAGCATTGAATATGTAATCACGTTTGATGATTAAAAAAATTGTGATTTATGTGGAATGAACTAATCAAAATTTGTTTGTGTTCAATTCATTGTTGTGCATATGTTCTTATGGGTTTAGCACAATACTTATCTAAAAAGTGAAGAAATTCCATAATTAAAGGACCATTGGGGAGAGATTTATGGTTGCGTTGGAAATGAGGTTAGAGCATGGAGTAGAGCATACAATATTTGCACCTACAAATGCATTTTTAGGCCTACCAACATGTTTTGAAGGTGTTTCAAAAGCATACGAATATATATATTACTATTTTGGAGAAGTATGTGTCCTTAAAATTGTTGGAATTTAGCCATGGTATTTATAATCAAAAGAGTTAAGAGGTTTAATTATTTGGAGAATTATGTTAGAGAGAAATGAAAGAACATAAAATTATTTCTTCGAGAAATGAGAGAACATAAAATTTGATCTTCGAAAAAAAATGAAGGAGATGATATCAAAGGTGAGGAAATAAACAAGCAGGCATTGTCTATGAATAATAATATATCCACATTGATAGACCCTTAAGAGTGAATGTAACTAATGAATTCAATTGAGAGGACAAATGCCTCTACTATTGAAGTATTAAACAATGCATTGAGGAAATCAACGACATCAAAGTCAAGGGTATGTATATTTTGGCTCGCCCGACCTAAGATGTGCGAGGAAGGAAAGGCCGAAAGGATGGAAAGGAATGTTGACACAAACCTAAAGGGGAAGGGTGGGGGTATGTGTATTTTCACCCTAAAGTTTGACTTTGAGTTACTTTGAGTGACATTTGACAGGGCACACTTGAGGGCAATCTGAGGTTCTTGGCTTCATGACGAGTGTTGAGGGCATGGGGAAAGGCTATTTGAGGGCTACTTGAGGGCATGGGGAAAGGCTATTTGAGGGAATGGGGAAAGGATATTTGAGGGCTATTTGAGGGCATGGGAAAAGTAAATTAAAGGAAAGGAAAGACAAGGCAAGGCATTTTAACACACACCTAAAGGGGAAGGGTGGGGTTTAGGGTTTAATTGAAACAAGAGTTGGAAAGTATGAATTAATTGAAGTCCCTTATGAAACAAGAGTTGGAGAGTATGAATTAATTGAATTAAGTGGGGTTTAGGGTTTTAACACATATCTCCCTTATGAAACAA
>SNQJ01S0229515.1:0-11039 GCA_010110895.2 Picea sitchensis
CTATGCTCCTTAATTATTAAACTTGGTATACATTTTCCTTCCTCTACAATTCTTTGGCTCAAATATTTCAACCCAACTAGGTCTATGGGATGGGATAGAGTGTTGTAATTGTCAGCTCTTATGATGGGTTACCTTAATCTAGTTTATCATGTGTTAACCCAAGAAATAAATTTTAAAGGCTACAAGTCTCAACTATATTTTATGAAAGACCCTATATATTACAAAATTAGAATGCATGAAAATAGTATTAGTGAATCGGAGTTAAATACATTCCTAAAAAGGTAATGATGATATTTGATGTTTCATTGTACAAATGGTAGTAGTAGTGCACCTAACAATTGGAGTAGTAGAGACACAATTGGAATATTGTATCACTGTTTTAAGATTCATAAATCACTAGAGTTAATTACCATGACTTTGGCATACCTAGAGTAAGTAAGCTTCATAATTAAGGGCATAAATTGCAATGTTAGAATAGGTAAGGTATCAATCAAATTAATAACATGATAGGCTATTATTCTATAATATTGTTTGGCCTATCATTTACAAACTTTTCATAGGATAAACCCATTACTTGATGCATTGTTTGTTTGAAAAGTTATTGTTTTTTAATTTTAGTTTGACAAAGTACTAATTAGGCATATGAGTAAATCTCACATGTCATGCATAGTATAGTTGTGGCTGATCAAAAGTGCCCCAAAGAAACATGGTAGGGTAAGAAGTTGAAGTTGAAATGTGTCTCAACCTTTGTGTTATGTCAAATGAAAAATATTCTAATTTTCCATATACCTCACTACAGAAAACGTTGTAGTGAAAAAAACATTCTTAATGTTTATGAATGAAATCTATGTTGTGGAGTTGTCTAGATACCTTGTGGAAAAGAACACAACATAAAATTTTTGTGTAGTGAAATTTTATAGGTCAATTTCGTAGAATGTATCTTGAGGAGAAATATCATAATGGTGAGAAATCGGTTCATCACCCCTACTAACCCCTACTAACTTGTACATATTCATTTGTTTCTAGCTCTTTGCATAGAGAAATATCTCCTTCCATGAATTAGTGACTTCCCACAATCCAATGATCTCTCTTTGAGAGATAAATTATTTTAAACACTTGTTCACTATATGAAATTCACCGAATTATATATCCTAAGCCACAAAAATATCCACAAAAAATAACATAGTTAAGCTATTATATCTGAATGGCTAAGCCCAACATTATATAGTGTAACTTATAAATCTATATTTCCCTTGTCATTCCATATTAACCCATGATATATAGAATAAATATACAAATATTTAGTTATGAATACTTATACAATTAAAGTACAAGATATCAATTCTTTATTTAGTTATGGATATTTATAAAATTAAAATTAAATTACAAGATATCAATTCTTGAACCACCTATTAACATGAGACCCTTGAAAGGATGTATAGTTATAATTAAGAGTTATAGTTTAATAATTTTGTTATAATAAAAAAAATCCATGAAAATAAGCTCGATAACAAGAAGGATGTAAAGCATCAAAGGACTAGATCAATGGTAACTCTTTTGGACACTTGGCCATTACTTAATGGATGCCAGAATTGGTTTTCAAGAGAGTAGGAAACTTGAACTCACTATAGGTGACTCCTGCAGAAGTCAGTTATGTCGCCGCTATAACAGTTGCAAACATGATGTTTATCACATTTCCATTTGTTGTCCCTTTTTAATTGATTGAAATTATGCTTGGATTAAACAAACTGCATTAGTTTGTTAGTATGAGTAACAAGAAAGTAAGTAACAAAAAAAACTAAGTAACAAAAGAAAATAACAAGAAACTAAGTAACAAAAGAAAATAACAAATAAATGTATTTAGGTTAAATATAAAAGTGTTTGTGTGTTGTATATTTTTTTTACCTACATATAATTATTATTATTATTATTTTTTTAAATTGTTTATTTTTAAATACATTTTGATTTGCAATACCAGAATATTTTGGTATTTTAAAAAAAAACACTTATAATTGGTTTGGTATTCATGTATTATTTGTAATATTTCCATGTTTATGTAAAGCATTTTCTATTATGTTTTTAGTATAATTTTAATCTCATGGAGTTGGTGGATTTCTGGAAATGTAGTATAACATCCTTGATTGTTTAAGAAGTTTTTGCATGTAAGTATTTAAGAGTTAAAACTTTGAATTAGAGTACATATAGAAAGGTTGTTAAGACATGTTTACTTTATTTTAATTCTTATGAATTGTATTTAGTGCATTTTTAGAGAAATTTGATGAAATATGAAGTAAACATATTGGACAATCTTCATACAAAACTAAATAACCTTCATAGAATTTAGGACAAACAAAATATTGTATTTTCTTTGTGGTTGATCGTGTTGGCATATTCCACCCAATTTTTCACCACAAATGTAGCCCACACACAAAAAATACATACATGTGAATATAGGTTACCATGTATATTTGAAAAAGGACAAATGAACATGACACATGGGATGAGAAAAAGTGAAGATTTCAATGAGATGCCTCCACATAAGCAATGCATGGATTCCAAAAGGTGCTTCAATATAATGTAGTAGAAATCCAATGATATGCATAAATGAGCATGAAGGGAAAACTTGCAATGATTCTTATTTAATAATAAAATTAATTTTTTTTTTTTGTATTTCAATATTGTCTCACGATATCTTAATGAGGGTTGATGTACATTCAAAGGTAACATTTTTAATTTTGATTTGTAATTCCTTTACACTAAACTCAATACTTATAAATGAACGTTTCTTGTGTAGAAAGAGCATTAGCAATTTACATCAATGAATGTTACATGAGAAATTATAATTGACACTTTTTCCCTTTCTCTAGTTTTACACATGGTCTCAATTAAATAAGTCTCAATGGGGTATAAAATCTATTGAAAAGGTCTCTTGAAAATGTTCATCTTAGAGAATATTTTTTGACATAAAAAAATCATCTTCTTGATAATAGCATTTATATTTTTTGAGATTTAACAAATTATATATATATATATATATATATATATTTTTGTCAAAACAAACATTTGAACCATTTTTAAATCAAAATTTATAATGTTTTTGTTATTTTAATAGTTAGAAACATCTAGATCTATGCAATTCCACTTAAACTTTTAAAATCATAGAGTAGTCACTATCATTTTTTTTTACTTTTAAGCTATGTATAAGTAATACATTATTACAAGTTTCAAGTGTTTCATAATTTCTTTAATTTTTCATTGTGAATTACATAAAAACTATTACATTTACACCTTTCTAAGAGGCATGTATAAACATCTTTGCTACTAATTTCACTTATTTAACATGTGACGAACCAAATTGAGTGTAATGTTAATAACAAATCATTGAAAAAAACTTCCACTAGTAACATCTCTTTATACCAACTCTAATAAAAAACTCATATCTTAGATTTTATGTACATTAGCTTAATTCTAATATCTTATTACAACAACTTGTATGTTGTTGTGATTGTAGACATACTTAATTTTTTATTTTATTTATTTGTTCACAATTTTGTATAAAAGAACCTTTGGCTCCTACTCTCCAAGTTTTTGAGTTTGATATGCTTACCTAAAATCCCTTTGGAATCTTATCAATTTCAATCTCACTCTGCAAATATAAGGCAAAGAAGGAGAAGAAAATTAATAATTAATATTTGTTGGAAAATAGAACAATATTAATTATTAATATATTGGAGATTTTATGTTTGTAGTTTTTTCTCTTTTATTCCCAATGTTAAGAAACTACGGATTTGAGCTTATTCTTTCATTGGTAGGGGGATAAAAATATGTAGTATTCTCACTACATGTTTTGGGTTGACAATCAATATGATTTTTAAGGTATCTACAATTTTTTCAACTAGTTAGGCTATGATAGTCTTTATGACTCATTTTTCCCTTTGGTGGAAATCAATCATGTTTATATGGTCTATAGTTTTGGTTAACCCCTTTGTTTCTTGTGTTAATAGAAAATACAAATCGCTCTTATATTGTTCTAAATAAAAAAATATCCTATGAAAAAGGTAAAATAAAGGTACCTAGAATTGAAGGACACATCCTTCACAATGATCCCTTTCTCTCATTCTTAGAGAGTGGGTAACCAACTACAAAAATTTCAATTGTCTTTGAGATAGAGATAGGTGCAAAGTGAATCTCTTCTCCATTAGAAAAAACAAGAAAAGTTTGGGTGTGGGAGTTTACTCAACCCCAACAATAATGTCATATTGAAGCTTATCTTCACCACAAAAAATGAAAAAAAAAATGGATTCAAACCCCACTATAATAAACCTTACTTTATTGCATAGATCCTACTTTATAGTAAAAACCTTGCAACATAACTTTTTAATCTATCATGCTTCTTTGATCCTTGTGATGAGATTGAAAGGTTGTCTTTTGAACCTTTTTCATCTTTGTTTTATGACCTGGAGGTAATTTTCTTTTAAGGATCTTTTGTTTCCTTCTACATAGGCACGTAATATCATCTCACTACATCATGGAGAAGTGAATGGTTGGTTTGAATGAAGAGAATATTGTTACTTTGTGTATTGTACTTTTTGTCATCATATTCATGCTCAAGCTCTCACATGTTACTCAAATTCCTCAATTTAAAATCCATAATTAGAATCACAAGATCTTTAATATTTTCTAAGAGTTTGATATATTATTTTCAATTAAATGCTAGCAAGCAAAAAATTTATACATATCTTTGATAACATTTGTTTACAAATAAAGATTGTTCATGTAATGTCCCTCAATTTTAAAACAATTGTATATTTTAATTTTGGTTATTTATGTTGGGGTAGTTTTTGAGAAAAATACTTATTATCATCATAAACATTGATGATTGTTTTTGTAAATATTATTTTTAATTATTTTATTTAAACTATAATTGTTCTATTTAAACTAGAGACAAACTAATTAGATAATCCACTTGCAAAAAGAGTAAATATTTATTTTATGGGAGAGTGAAAATTGATAAAAACCACCAGAGTAAATTGTATCCATGAGGACAAGTGTAAACATAATCCCAAAGTTGTGAGATGTGAGGGAACAAGCTAACACAAAGTTAGGCCAAGACAATTCCCTAGGATTAAGGATGAGGCTAACTTGGAAAAAGACCTAGGCAAGTTATTATTACTCCTTGGTGAGACAAGGAAAGAAAAGTATAGAGGAGGTAGGACTGCTAAGTACTTTTGTGAGGAAGATTTGAGTTTGATGGTTCTCAGAAAGAGTCAAGCTTTGATTACTCTAGAGAAGGTTATTGAATTTTTCAGTCCCTATGGAATAAAGATTTAGGCTCGTGGGTGACACAAACAAGTGATATTGGTTGTTTCTAGTCTATGGTTGGGAGGAAATGGTTCTCTAATCAACCTGCTAAGTACTTTGTGAGAAGACTTGAGTTTGATGGTTCCCTTTAAAAGAGGCCTGCTTGATTACTTCCAGAGAATAGTTATTGAATTTTTCACCCCTTGTGGAATAAAGATTTAGGCCCGTGGGTGACACAAACAAGGATATTGGTTTGTTTCTTGGCCTATGGTTGGGAGGAAATACCTTCTACCATTTTCCAGCATTGAAAGCATACACATATATGTCTCTTATGTTTTTGTTATATTAGTTTAGGAAGCTCTTAATATTTGTTAAGTTGTATCAAGTTGGTAATAATAAATACTGTGGAGTAAAACTAGAACTATGCATTCTACAATCTTCTATATTTTTCTTTATTTCTCTATTTATATTATTTAATTATAGAGAATATTAAATTTTAATCAATATTTTGTTAAAATAATATCTTTGTATTGATCTTCAATGTATTGTAAGTTAAGAAAAGATAAGATTCATTATAAAGCGGATATATAGTAATTGCGCTTCACAAAAAACACGTACTTACCCATGCGCAAACAAACATCGGTATATTTCATCAAAACCAATGTTACCAACGGAATACGTGTCATTGCATTTGTTAATTTACTCTTCATTTCAAGAAAAACAAAATAAAGGTTATTGAGAAATCTCAGATACTTATGCAAACAATAAACATACAACAGTTAAGGGGCCATTTCTGACAATGTCACAAAACAAGAGAATCATTTATATTTATTTGCATGAAATGATAAAATGTTAAGGAGAAAACTCATAAAGGAAAAAAATAAGAACATAGGTTTATTTAAACAAAACCCTTTATCCATAAATTTATATTATGTAACATCTCGCTTAAGATCGGTTTAACTTTGTTCTCTAGAGGACAATTTGCTCGCAAGATCCGCGACATTATTATGCTATTAAACATTTGACGGATTAATAGAGGCATTAAGGGTTGGATGATGTTATTTAACCAGCATTGACATAGACAGTGCTATTGACTGGGCTTTTACTGAAAGTGCGTGGATTTGACCCGAGATGCAAAGGCATCGCATTGAATCCCTTTGACTGGACGTAGTCGTGGACCGTACTCATTGGGGTTTGATTGTTTAATACGATATTAGTGCATCTCGATTAGATGATATGATATGGATATGTTCCGACATGATTGTTGATGATGCAAATGACGACAGCTTCTTCCGGAATTTAATTTCATTACTACGTGGAGCATAGGGTCACACTTACTTAACAGCAGGAGATGTTGAGGGAGAGGTGTGGACAGTCAAATCATGCCACGCTCAGCACCGCGGGCTCAGCCCGTAGGTTAACGCTACCTAGTTCGAGAGGATCCACGATGCCGTGAGGGGAAGCGCGATCATGACAGCCGCCGCCATGATGATTCTAAGGAGCCTGCAATAAGACATAAGCCTTATTCCTTAGAGGCCCTTAGTCTCCCACACAAGTTCAATTCGCTTTTATATTGACTCTAGAGGCTATTGATGTCTACCAAGTCAATAAGGAGGCGAGTGGCATCTTTGAGCAATGAGTGTCTCCGGCGGGCACGCCGTGCGGGTAAGGGAAATACCAGATTATGGCGTAGTGGCACCTTGAGCACGGGTGCATCCCGGGCGGGCACGCCGCAAGAAAAATGGAAAGAGGTGAGTCGCACCATTGGAGCAATGAAAAGGCCCCAAGCGGGCACGCTTATAAAAGGAAACAGATACGATGAGTGATACCTTGGAGCAATCAGTAGCTTCAAGGGAACGCCACGCTGTTTTGATAAATGAATGAACCTGGATCACTTTAGGATGAACAATGTGATAAGAACTTAAAAAAAAACATTTTCCCTAATAAAAATGCTCATCACAAAATTCCTTAAGGCTCTAGGTCTCAATCATGCTAGTGGTAAAATTTAATCATTTTTATTAAAAGAATAAAATGATATATATATAGATATATATATATATATATATATATATATATAATAAAACTAAAAACAAATAAATAAAGAGTATGATCTTCGCTAAATCTTGTAACATGGAGGGGAGTAAGAAATTTAATTTATTAAAAATCCTGAATAAAATTAAAAAAGAAGAAGGAATTAATTGTTTTATATTTTATATAATTTATAAATGAGAAAAGGGAAAAATGGTTAATTTCCGCACCTGCCTTTGAGTTCTAATTAAAAAGGGGAAAGAGGGAAAATCTAAAATATTGTAGAAAACCAGAAAAAAGGTAAACATGTAAAAAGGAAAAGGGAACAGGGCGGGAAAAGTGGAAGGTCAAACTTAGTAAAGCTTCTACCATTTAAGAGCTTTCAATTTAAACTAAACAAGCAATTTGGTAATAGTATCGGGGAAAGCTTCATTAAAACCCCAGAAGAGGATCAATCACCTAGAGGATTCTAGGAGTAACTCTAGGTGGGTGAGGGAAATAGAAGATAATTAATTAATTAAAGAAATAATTTATGGAGGAAATGAAGGATGGGTGACACTTGTACTCGAAGGAATTATTAGGAATTAAATTTCTGGAAACTTAATTAAAATCCAGGATTTTAGAAAAGTAAGGAACCACAAAAACTCTATATAATGAAGGAGGAGATGGAGGTTGGGCTCTTTTTTGTTTGTGCACATTAATCACCGCGAAAAATATCTACTTGACCGGACTTAACTCAGGAGTTTGGATACCCATCTTGATGAGGAGTGGTAGCTCGACCTTGGCGAAAGCAGCTGGCGTTTCAGCAGCAGCCTCCGATAGTGTGTGTGTGGCCCTTCATGCCTGGGCCATATGTAGCGAAGAGCACCCCAGCATCACCGGAGGTACCGATGAAGTCCTCAACAACGAAGAGGGAGCTGCACCTGAGCTACGATTCAGCACTGTGAGTGGGCTTAAATCGACAACGATACACTTTCTTCATTTTGTATGGTAAATTGTTTGAACCTTGCGCTTGAATCGGTGATTTACTCTGCAAGAACGATTGTTCAGATGGTTTCAAATTCTTTAGCCTTAGCTCGATGATATTGTGGGATTGACTCTCCGCTTCATTTCCCGCGACGCCTTGACCGACTTTGTCAGGTTGATTTTCAGATCTTTCTCGTGGTTGTTTAGCTCTCATCCCTAGCTCACCGCCTTGTTGCCCGAGCAATGGCCGATTCGACGCACGGTCACGTCACTTTAGCTAGGAGCCTGATCTACGGTCGTCGCCTTAGCGTTAAAAGACCTATGGATCTCAACGCCCTGCTTTTCTGTGCAAGGATGATGAGCGAAGGACGAACCCGTTAGCTGACTACCTTTGATGTTTGTTCCCGATTGATTGTTGATTCCGCCATCTGGCAACAACCTTTGCGTGTGGATTATCTGGTGTGCTGGTTGGTTTTCTCTATGCCTTGACTGATAGAACCCCTGCAATCTTTCCATGACTTTTCCCATTGGATCCTGGCGTTTCTCTTACTATTGTCTGCGTTGTATTGGTGTTATGGCAATGGAAAAACGAATTGATTCCGTGTCTGCATTTTTTTTATTTGGTGTTCTGACAATGGAAATACGCAATGATTTCTTTTCTGCATTTTTTTTATTTGGTATTCTGGCAATGGAAAAGAGATTTCATGTCTACAATTTTTTATATTTGGTATTCTGGCAATGGAAGGACGAAATGATTTAATGTCTGCATTTTTATATATATTTGGTATTCTGGCAATGGAAAAACGAAATGAATTCATCTCTGCATTTTACATTTGGTATTCTGGCAATGGGAAAAACGATTGATTTCCTATCTGCATTTTATATTGGGAAATGAAAAACGTTTTTGTATTCCTGTCTGCGTGGTATTGGTATCCTAGCAATGGAAAACAAATTCATTTCCCTGTTTGCGTTTTGCCAGCGTTTTTCCCTTTTAAATGATGACGACAACATGAAGTTCCTTCTAGTGTGTGTTGGGCACATCATTTTGCATCTTTAAATACAGATAGCATTGAATTTTTTTTCTGGTGTGTCCCTATACACATTTTTCCTTAAAACGTGTCTGATTTTGTCGTCTATATGACCACGATTTTGGTGTGTCCCTGTACACGTTTTTCCTGTAAAACATAACTAACTTTTCTTCCCTTACCCACGATTTTTCTTTAAAACGTTGCCTGAGCTGGCCGCAGTTACCCACAATTTTTTTTTTGGCTTAAAACGTTTGCCCGAGCTTGTTGTTTTCGCTCACGAATTTAGCCCTTTCAATTCATAATTTACCTGCTGTGAATGACCACGATTTTGGAATTTAAAAATGGATTGTGTGATGCTGAATTCACCCACATTTTTAGATTTTCAATTCATCAAATTACTTGCTGTAAATCGACCACTTTTTCCTTTAAAAACTAGTTTGCGTTTTTCTATTGAAGTGCCCACGTTTTTGCTTTTAAAGGTTGACATAGATTGCTGTTGAAATGCCCACGGTTTTCGTCCAATAAATGTGACTGAGTTGTTGTTATTTTATCACGATTTTTACCCATATTTTATTACCACAACTCTTACTGTCACAAATCTACCTCCTTGTTGTTATTGCGACTGGGCACCACGACTTTATTCCGGCAATGAAATATTATTATTGCCAAATACGAATTTCATTGATGGCACTTCATTCTTAATGTACAACCACTGGCTTGATGGCATCACGAATGTAATTCTGGCACTGAAATTTTAATTACTGACAAGTGTGAATTTATACTTCATTTATTGTTACACAGATTTCATTCATTTCTGTTACACCGATTTTATTACCATGACATGCCATTAAGGATGGTTGTGTTTACTTCCTTAAGGACCACGTTTTGCCATCAAATTGTTGATTGAGTTTGTTGTAGTATGACCATGAGTTGATCCTTATGCGGTTGTATTGTCCTTCTTTCTCCGACAATTGAGTGTACCCAACATTCTCGCTGCAAACATTAATTGCTACAACGATGTTGTTAGTCAAGCGGTTCCTTCTTTATGTGAATAGATAATTAGATATTGATATAATTACTATAGATACCTGACATGTGTAATTAATTGTTTACCAGTGTCATATTTAACATTCTGCTTGATATAGCTAATGTTGTTATATATCGTTAAGTGATAGTTAGATTGTAATTTGGGATTATTTTAGAATTGCCCATTTAGATTGTGATTAACGATTAAATGAGATTAGTGAATATTGCCCCAAGTAGAGATTAAGCTTGCTAAATTAAGGCAATACCATATTATTTGTCAATGTCATATAATTTTGATTAAATGTTATACTTTCAAGGCAATATTGTAATAGTATAGTGAGTAAATGTTATATCTCTTTCAATCAAATCATTGTGTTATGATATTAAGTTTTAATGCCTAGCCTATGATATTTTCTCTACTGATCATTTAGTGGAATGACCAGTTCTACCGGTTAAATGTTATATAGTAACAAGTGTTAATGTATTACACGTCATTCCCAACTATGATTGCATTAAGGATTAAATTGATGGTACGTTGATGACCCAACTATGATTTAGACTTGCTCACTTGATACACTTTTAATGTTTGTACTTGGTTTTGTAAACGTTTAATGTGATTGGTTTGCTCACTGTAAGGGTTCTAGTTACTTGTGTAATTAATTTTGGGTGCGTGGGGTTGTTAGGATGATT
>SNQJ01S0229517.1:11556-25909 GCA_010110895.2 Picea sitchensis
CTTGGAGTGATCCAAAAGTTGACACATGGAAAGGGTCAAGAAATGACATGTGTCCTCCTTAGGGGGTGACATGTGTCCTTATCTATTAGGTACAAAGGATGGGTGAATTGACTGATTCTGGGTGAGAGGGGGCACCTTGTTTGCGGGTCCATGTCACTCGGGATGACTTCAATGGTCCATGCTACCCACATCGCACGACTACGATTTATTTACGTGTATCTATAGATCTACAAAACTCGTTACGTTGAATCTCTATGATTTGGGGCTTACTGACTCCTCTAGACGTAAATACCCTGAAGAGCTAAGTCCCCGGACTCTTGGATCTAGCGCTACTTGTCCTTATCGACCAAACGGTGAGATCCACTTCAACACTAGTGACTTAGGAGAATTCATACTTCATAAACTCTTCTCCAGTTTCCTCTGGATTATGAAATCTCTAGACTATGGGATTTCTTCCCACGTAACCCCCTCATCCAATGGTCCTATTTCAATGGTCGACACTTGACGGGGAACGAGTAGGGGCCATGTGTCACTACATGACGTGTTCCTAGTTATTTGGGTAGTCAAGGGTGGGTCCCTTAGATCGACAATGTGAAAATATCCTCAAGGATCTGAGGATAGATGGTCCACTTCACTTCGATAGTTCGACATTCAAAAGTTCAGTGTGTGCATCTCTTTTCTTTCCCTTTGAACCACGCTAGATTTGGCGCCACATGTGCATAGCATCTACAGCCAGGATTTACTCCAGTTGGCATAGATTCGAGGAAAACTCACATGTTCTTATATCGTAGAATATCTAGAATCTTGGAGAATAATTCATATGTGGACATGTGTCCTTCCAGTTTCAACATTCCAGATTAACTCTACCACTCTGACATTTGAGAGTTTCGACGCTAGACCATTCCAAATATCCGACAAATCTTGAAGTCCCGAAAATGAAAGAGTTATCCCCCTTTGGACTAGCACAAGGTTCCTAGACACCGGTCACATGAATAATTTGGAAATTATAGGGGATAAGCGTTAATCCTTTAGCAACAATTGGGTTAAGTACATGGGAACGAGCCCTCAGTCAATTGGGTGAATAGTCTAAAGGAAAAACACCCTTCTCCCACAGAATTCAGAATTAACATTCCCTCTAAGGTAAACTTCATAGTGTTGGCAGGGCTTAGGAGTTTCAGTCAATCATACCCCGAACCTCTTGGGGATTCCCATTCCATAAATATCTAGCAAGAAAATTGAGATAAATTGAAAGCCATGAAATATAGAAGTTTACAAAAGAAAAAGAGCATATCTAATAACTATTCAAATACTACAACACTCAACCATAAACACAAACATTTCATCGTCACATCCAACATAGCACAGAGAGTATGAAAATACTTATCAGAACTGGAAAATGTGAAGAAACCACTAAAAGGGGTGTCTTTTTCCTCCCAACCATAGGCAAATCCACTCCTACTGGATTTACTACTTCCCACCCCCGAGGTAGACCATGATGCTATGAGAGAGATTTTTTCTCTTTGATCTACAACAGTTAGGGACGATGGTTACTCTCCTTCTCCCACAGGAATTGGGTTTTTGGTTTTCTCTACTCCAATCAAGGAGGTCTGCATGAGTACTTCCTCCGAGCCTCATTTATAAACTTGTAGCGAAACCCTACCCTAGGCTTCTTACAACCATATCGATCTTACTTCCCATATTTTTCCTCTCAACTTCATAATCAAAGTATCTTCACTACTCTTCTCGGGAGAGTGTTTTGTCTACTTGGTTATCTTGCAGATTTGTCTATGTCCTCGAATTACCTCATTTCTTTCTTTCCCCAAAAAGGTTACGTGGGTTTGAATCCCCATTCGTGGTCAATCTTGGAAGCCTCACAAATGGGTACCCTACCCTATCTCCTCATTAACTCTTGAGGATGGCCTTCCAACTATCCAGACTGGTAATGTGTTTCTGGGTTAAAGGACCCTTGAGAAATTACTCCTAGTTGGTTCTGGTATGCTGAGGGTCATCTCAACCATACTTGGTTTCCCTTCACCATCTCTCTCATAGAATCCATGGTCTATCTTGGCAAAATTTCCCCCTTTAAGCAATTGTGCAACACATATTCAAATTCTATTAATAACATGAATTTATACATTGACCCTTTTATACAAGGGATCAAAAAATCAAACACTCACACATATTTAGTCTGCCATAGTCTCTAGGCCAGCTATAGTTATATTTACAAACTAGCAAAAATAGGGGTATTACAATACTCTAGAAAAAATATTCATGGACTCTTGTCCATGATCTCTTGAATTGTCTTTCCATGCTTCTAGATATTAGCTTCAGTTATCCAACTCGAATATTTTGCTGGATGGTCCTTCCACTTAATCATATACTCATAATAAATCTTCCTTTTGGTCTTCTTAGCAATCCTTTGATCTAATATCTTCTCTATCTGTGGCTTCTTTTCCATGGGCATCTTTTGTTTCCACTGAATCTCCTCTAGAGCATTTGTATCTCCTCAAGAGCATTTGTATCTCCTCCAGAGCATTTGTATCTCTTGTATCATCCATACTGTAAGGATAAAGGTCTGCAACAGTGAATATTAGTGATATTCCAAGATTCTCGGGCAACTCAATTTCATAAGCATTGGCAACAAATTTTTTGAGGATTTTACAAGGTCCTATCTTCTTCATATTCAACTTTTTGTACTTCTCTTTCTCGAATATATCTTTCCCTAGATCCACTAAAATCTCATCTCCAACTTCAAATTTTACTTCTCTCCTTTTCCCATCCACTCTGCTTTTATACTTTTGGTTGATCTTTTGTAGTTGTCCCTTAATATTCTTCTCCTGCACTTCAGAACTCATAATGTTCCAAAGTTCTTAAGTCTGAAATTCCTCTTGGATGCATCCCATACACTATCTGAAATGGGCTCTTTCCGATGCTTATTTTCAGTGAATCATTATAAGAAAACTCTGCTTGGGGAAGAATTTGATCCCACTGACTGTGATGTATAGTGAAAAAACTCCTCAACAAATTTACTAAGCTCTCATTTACCACGTCATCCTGCCCTTCTTTCTGAGGGTGATAAGTTGAACTCAAGGAAAAGTCTGTTCCCATCTTCTTTTACAGAGTTCTCCAAAAGTGTCCCACATATTTGGTATCTCTATCTGAGACTATACTTCTATGCAAGCCATGTAATATCACAACCTCCTTGAAAAATAAATTGGCTATGTGAGTAGCATCACTGGTTTTTTGGCATGGTATGAAATGTACCATATTTGAGAACCTATCAACCACTACAAATACAGAATCACTCCTCTTCTAGGTTCTTGGTAATCCCAACACATAATACATGCTTATAACATCCCACAACTTGTCTGGAATAGGTAATGGCTGATACATACCAATGTGTTGCTTCTTTCCCTTGGCATACTGGCATAATCTACATTTGTCCATAGATTTCTTCACATCAAACCTCATACCTGGCCAATGGTATGAAGAACTCAACTATGCATCAGTGTTATCATGGACAAAATGTCCATCCAATCCCTCACTGGGTTTTTCTTTCAACAATTTGTCTCTCATTGAGCATTTTGAAATACATAATTGACTCCCTTTGAACAACAATCCATATTATATCAAATATTCCATTCACTGACTTTTTTCCCCTAGGAAAGGGTTTTGACATTCTTTGTAATCCTCCTTGAATTATGGATCTTCATGATATATCCCCTTAAGGTATTCAAATACTAAGGTCTCCACTTGAAATTTCCGCATAATCAGACATCTCCTGCTCAAAGAATCAACAAATTTGTTAGCACTACCAGTAATGTGAATAATAGAAAAAGTCAAATTATACATGAATTCTACCCATTTAGCATGTCTTTGGTTCAACTTCTCCTATCTGGTTATGAACAGTAAATCTTGATTTTCACTGTACAAGAAAAACTCCTTCGGAATAAGGTATTGCCTCCATTTTTCAGAGCTTGTATTACAACATAAAATTATTTTTCATACGTTAAGTGCTTCCTCTTAGCGTCATTCAACTTCTAACCCAAATAAGGAACAAGATTATTGTCTTGGCTCAAGACTGCACCAATAGCTACTCCACTTGCATCACATCTCACCTGAAATGTCTTCTTGAAATATGGGATAACCAGAATTGGTCATTCTCCGATCTTCTCTTTTAATACTCCGAATCTTTTTTCATGTTCTACTATCCAATTAAAATATCAATGCTTTTTCTTTATGGTGTCCAGTATGGGTGCACAAATGCTACTGAAATTCCTAATGACTTTCCTATAAAAAAATTCTAACCCATGAAAACTTCTTACCTCAAACATGCGTCTTGGAGAAGGCCATTATTTGATTACAATCACCTTCTCTCGATCCATCTTCAACTCATTTGAAGAGATCACAAAACCCAATTATATGAGTTCTGTCTTCATGAACAAACATTTCTTCAGATTTATCAACATCTTCTCCTACTACAACCTCTTCAATACTATTTTCAAGTGTCTCAAATGTTCTACTTTTGTTATACTGAAAACTAAAATGTCATCCAAATAAACAATTACAAACTTACCAATGAATTCCTTGAGCACCTCATTCATCAATATCGTGAATGTGCTCGGGGCATTTGTTAAGCCAAATGTCATAACAAGCCACTCATACAATCCTTCGTTTGTTTTGAATGTTCTCTTCCATTCATCTCCTTCTCTCGTTCTTATATGATGATAGCCACTCTTCACTTCTATCTTGGAAAAATAATTTGCTCCACTCAAAAAATCCATCAAATCATCCATTCTGGGTAAATGAAATCTGTACCTAATGGTTATCTTGTTGATGGCTCTAGAATCTGTTCACATTCTCCATCCTCCATCTTTCTTTGGTGATCTAGGATCTTTTCGTCAAGTGACTTATTAAAGAATTCTATTAAATGATCAAAATTAAAGTACACCATAAAGAAGGAAAATCTCAAAATGAAAGAGACATAAGCATGCAATATGAACACAAAAACTTGATAACAGAGTTCGTCTCTGGTGGACTACATCTCCAGGTACTTCTCTCAGATGGGTAGGTCTTTTTATTAACTCCACAAAATAATTGGGCAAAATACATAAGTATACCTCATTCTGGAGTTAATCTACAAAATATTTGCTCAAATCAGAAAACTAACACCACCGGTGCATTCATGGTGTCATTTTACCTAAAAATGACTGTCTCCATGCCTCGATCTAAGTCTGACACTTTCAGGCCCAAGAGACACCCCTGCCTTAGTTTTCGTGCCACTTCTCCTGTAATAAATGACTATATTGTCTCGAAATGCATGGTGCAAACTCTCGCTCGTTTTATGCTCAGTTGGAGTTTTTAGATAAACTAGAACTGAGCATAAAAGGAGCGGGAGTCGAGATTTTACAAAATATTGAAACTGAGGATGTAGGGACGAGGAGCGGCATTAAAGTGTTCATTGCATCGCATCTCCCTACATCAGTTGGCTTAAACGTTGAGAGAGACCACGTCAGATGACTTCATAGGAAGGAGAACGTTATCCATGGTATGGATGCTATGGTATGGCATGAGAGATGGATGACCATGAAACAACCTCCCATGTGGTGATAAAACAACAATAGAACATGCTTTATGCAACCTTCTTACAACCCATAAAACAACAATAGAACATGCTTTATGCAACCTTCTTACAACCTTAAAAGAAAAATCATAATTTTGTTTGATCTGATGCAATTGAAGTTTTTCTAAAATTTTGGGTTGATCAAGAGACACAAACCAAAAACTATTAGATATAGTGGGAAAACGATCAAAGGGTAATTATTAACAGAGTTGTGATTCCCACCAGAATCTATTGTTGGGATTTTGTCAGTTTTTTACCCCATTCTTCCCTTCAACTAGCCATTGAAGATCCTTTGGTGATGTCATTGTAGGCCTCATACATGCACATGCTCATGCCACTAATGATCCTTCAAAACTATTTTCTAGTTTTTTAGGGTTACTTCAAACTTTTTTCACCTTGTTAAGAGAGTGATAGGTCTCTTAGCCCCTTGTGAATGCTTCATGAACATATGAATGGCTTAGTTTGTGTGGATGCTTGAACTTGGATAGAGTGCTAGAATGGTGTCCTTAACTAAGAAGTTATTTCCCTAATCGACATTATGACTAATCCATTGGGTTCACAATGGGGGAGTTAATTGCTCAATGAAGGGAGTTACCTACATAGGAGGAGGAAACATGATCACCTAGAGGAGAGAACATATCCCTTGTATATTGGGACCATTTGATATATACCTTGAGAGTCTCACACTTCACTTGAGGATGCTCAGGCTAAGGAGCACACTTCGTGGAGGTTAGTCATGCAATCAAACAAATATGTTGAGGAGGAGCATTCAAGCTTAGTGACCATATTGGCACAAATGAGAGTAGTGTTGGGCACATGATAGGACATGTGGAACACAGTTAGAGAAGTGACACACCCTGTTGGAGGAGGTATATTGATCCTAAGGAGAATCATGTTTAAAGGTAATTTCACTTTGGGGGTTGGGTGATAAACCCTATTTATGTGATGTACATCATTTTATTGTAGAGAGCTCCATGTCAGTTTTCCTTGTTGGAGACTTGTATGTAATTATGTCCTTATTTTATGTTAGGTTCCCTCACATATTGTATTTATGAGGAAGGAGAGTGCTCTTGTTTTGATCATTGATCATTATATTCTTTCTTTGTAATTTTTTATAGTGATAATATTCATGATGAAACCTTTAGGTGACAAATAAGGTGAAACACAGAGATGTCTTTAAGTGTTCATGGAGAGATGGTTCGTGATGGTGATGCTAGGGTTCGTGCTATACATGAAAACCATATAGAAAACATTATGTGAGAGATGGTAATGGATCTTATGGCTCCTATTGTAGAGATAAGGTTTCTACCCTACTATATGACTTGGAGAGTGGAGCCAACTCCATGATTGTGGAGTTCATTCTTGTGGACACAAGTCTAGGAAAAGATCACGAGAGATTATTTTGGATGATTCTTGAGCTTGGTGTGAATCCTTGCTTGGAATAAGACTCAACTGTGATGTTCCATGGAGGTTTGAGTGCTTTTGTTTAGGCTAGAGTTGAAGACCTAGAGTTTGAGTATTCAAAGCCTCAGATGTACATGTATATTTCGAGGATAACACTAGAGTTTTCTTGCCATGTACTTGTGTGATGTAATATGGATATGGTTTGTAAACCCTAAGAAAGAAAAAAAATGTCAGTATGGAGAACCTGTGTGATACAAACTTGATGTTGGAGCCAATGAGGACTTGCTAACATTGATGCTTTCTTGTTATGGATCTTTGGTGGTGGCTAAGGTTTTCATCGTTCTCAGAAGCTAGGGTTTTGGAGAGATTGAATATTGCATCATCTTGTGATAAGTTACCAGTATGTACAAGTGTACTTCATTTATTCCTATTATATATATATATACTTAGCTATCCAAACAGGTAATTGTAGATTTGATTTTTAGATTGAATTGTCTTCCCCATTATGTAATTTCTAGCAATTCTTGTTCATGCCAATTTGACATAACATAGGGTTGAAATTGCTAAGGATTTAACATATATCTAGAAGATATGAGAGAAGATTTACATTTGTAAATAAAGTGATATCTAATTTTGTGTATGCTTGGAAAAGTGTGCCCTTAGGGTTGAAACTTGTTGGCACATTGTATCTTTTCTCGTGGATCGCCTTGTACAGTTGAAGGGAACTGAAATATTGTCCATTAATTGCTATTGTAAATTAATATAGTAGATAAAACCTAATGCTAAAGTTTTGGATTAGATTTGGGAAAGCTCAAGTTTGAAGTGAAGATTCTAAAGCTGTAATAGAAGTCATAATGCATAAATTTCTACTTTTCATCAATTATCTTATCCCACCCAACTATGATAAGGTTTAGATCTTGTTTGTTGTGTTTATGCTTCACTTTGAGAAGCTTGTTCATTTTGTCATTGATTGGTTGGATATCCATGTTTACATTTGAAATGGTGAGGAACCAATCTCCCCTTGAGCTCCTTAATTTTGAGGTCAACAATAGTGGTATGACTAAAGTTCGAAAATTTCTTTTTGACATCTTCCATGTTTTGTTCCAACACCCAATTTCAATCTCTTGTTATTTCTCCATTTTAATTAGTTTAATTTTCCTTCTACTTAAACCAAATTTAATTTAAGTTTTCATCCTATAATGTGCATGATGCTAATATCGAATATTTAAATATTCAAATTAGTTCACAATTCTAGAAAGATTCAACTATTTAATATAATTTCAATTTTATAAAAAGTGGTAATGAAATCCATTTTTTTATATAAAGTTGAATCTTCATACCTAAAATATATCAATTTTTGTAATGCAAAGTTTCTTTTAGGCTCTACAAGACATAGAACGGTGTGGTCCACTCCAAGACAAATAAAGGAAATCCATGTGTACTTGGATCAACGAGTGAGAAATAAAATTGCACCTACATTATCAAAAAATACTTATACATTATTCATCAATACTGTTTTTTCTTCGTACTAGTGTCCACTACAACCAACTCCTCAAATTCAAACCCAAAACCGTAGTGATAAAACACCAATAAAAACATTTATGAAGCCTTCTTGCAACCTAGCAAAAACAAATCATAGTTTTGTTTGATCCATCGCAATTGAAGTTTTTCTAAAATTCTGAGTTGATCAAGAAACACAGAAAACCCTCGGATATAGTGGAAAAAAGATCTAAGGGTAACTATAAACAAAGCTATGATTCCCACCAGAATCTATTGCTAGGGTTTTGTCAACTGTTTACCCCACACTTCTGTTCAACCAGCCACTGAACATCCTTTGTTGATGTCATATGCAATACATGGTTAGAGGCCTAATACAAGCATCTACACATTTAATGGAGGTAAGTAATCCTTCATTGCCCCACTACCGCTTAAGGTAACTAATTCCCCCCATCTCCTAAAATTCCTTTGAAACCACCATTTGTCGCCCCCGTGCTTCTACTTCCCACCATACAGAAGAAAGAGGACGAGATAGATCTAACAGATGGTGTAGCCATTGGGATCCTCATCTCTCACAACAATGTATGACGAGTATCCTTCATATGGACCATGCACATAATTGGAATTCCATTGATGATGATACACGACTGTCGGAGTCTCCACAACCGCCTTCTCTTCATTGGCAGAACCCACGCTCAACAACTCTGTGAATTCGAGTTTCATCAGTTTATTTGCCAGAAGCCCATGATCTGCTTCTCCGATCAGAGTTATCTTCCTCTACTTCATATCAAGTACAACGGACTCTACCCCTACAATAAAATATTATATCACTACTCAAAACCCAATTCATTGTAATGAGAATTGCAAAGGATAATATTAGAATGATATTTACCTTCAACCACTGCCACAACCCTCATAGCCATTCTCTTTCTTTTCTCGTCCTCAATCGCCAATTTCAGCACCATTTTCTGCAAAAATAACACATGCAGGGCCACCATCGTCAGTGAGTGGTTTCAATAATTCATAACAGATAGAATATCGAGACCAAGGATTTTACTGGCACAGAGCTAGTGTAGTGGCATACCTTCATATTTGACAGCTTTCCAAAAACTCTGATATGTGTAGAAGCAAAGCATAATCAAATAGGCACTGGTTTTGTTTTTAATGAGAGTCCGAGATGATCGATTGAATAATTGATTGATGAAGATGATATTTATTTTAAATGATAATTGATATTTCATTCTCCGAGTTGATTATTTGAACCTCGCGCTGTACTAATTACTATTACTGACGTCCAAAAACGTGGTCATGGCAAAGTCGCCCCAGAGGGTAAGTCGCCACCGCAGTATTAAAATGATGAACGCATTTTAGATAGATCATGCTATGCTGTATCATCATGGATCATATATTAATATCAATTACGTAAAATAGCCTTCCCAATCATTAAGTCATGTATTACGGTGGATGGCGCAAGGCTATCCACCATGCAAACAACCCACCACAAGGAAGCCGCCGCATGGTGTATTAATTGAGCCGGTGCATGCTCATCCCATGCCATATACCATGCACCATAAAAATCCGATCCCTTCACGGCGCGTTCATACATGAACATGCATGGCATGATATTCCGCCGTCCAGTGATTCCTTCAAACGACATCTCCACCTCCTCCTCCTCCGGCTAATGATCGTGTTGACATGGACTTTGTACATCTAAACCATTAACGTTGTCGCTGCAGGTACCTTCCTGAACCATTCCGCATCCATTTAAATTTGAAATTTAAACTAGGCACGTTTCAATTCAAAATTTGAAATTTAAACTAGGTGCGCTTCATTCGAAAGACAAACGCAGGTTACCTCACATGAAATTCAGGCGCTAGAAGGTGGTCATTTTGCAGGGGCCTTCATCGTGCTCGCTTCTGTATTTGTTGCCGCCGAAAACATACCATTTGTATTTCTTGTAGAAATAGCAGGTGCCTACTATGAGAACGAACAAACAAAGAGCAAAAACGCATGCCATAACCCAAATCATCGGACTCTGTTTCTTGCCCTTCAGGGGATAATAAGGCGGGAATTCATAGCAGGGACTCAGAACTCCTCCATAGAGATTCGAGTTCCCAGCAAAGGCACTTATATTGATGTTCTTGAACATGGGACCGTAAGAAGGAATGGGTCCAGTAAGATGATTGAACGAAACGTTGAAAATATCCAGGGTGCTGCAATTATCGAACCTTCTGGGATCATTCCAGTTAGGGAATTGTGTGAAAGATCGATTTCCGTTATGGTAGGTGTAAATTAAGAAGCTTCTGGCAATGCCCGATGTCTTCCAGCATGTTCCCGGATAAAGAATTTCCTTGCAGCTCAAGCCTGTAAAGAGACCTACAGTTTCTGAACGAACAAAGGGAGCCTGAAATATTAGTAAAAGAGGCGGAAAGTATCTACAGAGTTGGTGTACTCTAGATATTCTTCGGCACCCTGCCACCCAAATAGGGATTGTAAGACACGTTGATATATTGCAGCCTGGGTGCGTTGCAGAGATCGGCCGAAAGGCCAGAGCCACTAAGATTATTGTGTGACAGGTCCATGAACGTCAAATTCAGCAACGAGCCGAAGCCCTGAGGGATTCGACCGCTTAACATGTTGTCCTCAATGCGAAACTGCCACAGCGTGGGGCAGGGCGCGAGGCCGCTGGGGATTTCACCGGTAAATCTGTTGGAGAACATGATGATCTTGAAGAGCTTTCCGCTTGCGCAGAGCTCCGTCGGGATGGGTCCTGTGAACCGATTCGAGGAAACGTCAAGGTCTATGATCTTGCGGTTTCTGCCGAGGTTCCAAGGTAGAATTCCACTGAAAAAATTGTTCCAAACTTTGAAAACCTCCAGATTGGGCAAAGCGCCGATCCCCGGAGGCATGCTGCCGCTCAAGTTATTATACATAACTCTCAGAAGTTTCAAATTCTTGAGCTTAGAGAACCCCCAGGGAATCGAACCAGAGATCTTGTTGTTGGAAAAGTCTATAGACACCAGGCTGCGGAGATTGTTGAACTGAGGCGAGAGTATCCCACTGAGATTATTCTTGAACAAAAACAAAGAATTCAGCTTCCTCAGCCTCCCCAATTCCCAAGGAAAAACCCCAGACAAATTACACTCGGCAATATCCAAATACTCAAGCTCTGTTATGTTGTTGAGCTGCCATGGAATCCCGCCCTCATAGCTATTGTATCCAATTTCAAGATGCCAGAGACCCTGAAGCTTCTCGAACTCTGGAGGTATATTTCCAGATAAATTATTCCTGACCAAGTGTAGATACTTTAAGTTCTTGAACGTCCCATATTGATCAGGTATGGAGCCATCAAAATAGCTTCCACCCAGATTCAACTGCTCCAGAAACGACATCTCCACGAATTCCAGCGGCAACAACCCTCAGAAGCTATTGCTAAAATCTATAAAATTCACCAAATTCTTCAGCTTCGAGATCCCGGCTGGGAAATACCCATCGAAAGCATTGTGATTGAAGTCCAGGCTACGCAACCTAGTGCGATTGAATATTACAACTGGAAAAGCCCCGGAAAACTGATTGTTGCTAATATTCAAGACCTTCAGGTGCTGAAGGTCCTGAATCTCGTCGAAAATCGTCCCATTGAGATTCATATGCGAGAGATCGAGTCCAGTCACTTTCTCATACTCCCGATCACATGACACGCCAGTCCAAGAACATGGTGAAACACCATGTTCATCGCCATTAATGACCCAGTTACTCAGATGACCTGAACTATCAATGATGTCGGCCTTAAGAGCCATGAGAGCCCGAACCTCTGTGCGATTCGNNNNTCATCTTGGATCCGATTAATGCCTTCTACGCTGCTCTTCCTTTTATGGGGAGAATATCATAATTCCTTTGTTTCTCTACCACCACCTTTAATACTTCATTACGGGTGCCTTTTTTCCTCGGCGAAGGCTATCCACCATGCAACAGCCCAATCAATGGGAAGCTGATGCATGGTGTATTAATTGAGCTGTTGCATGCCCATCCCACGCCATATACCATGCACCATAAAACTCTGATCCCGCATTTTATTTCATAGCGCGTCCGTACATGACATGCATGGCATGATATTCCGCCATCCGGTGATTCCTTCAAACGGCGTCTCCACCTCCTCCGTTAGCGATCAGGTTGACATGGACGTTGTACATCTAAACCATTAATGCTACAGGTACCTTCCTGAACCATTCCACGTCCATTTAAATTTGAAATTTAAACTAGGCGCGTTTCAATTCAAAATTTGAAATTTAAACTAGGTGCGCTTCATTCGAAAGACAAGCGCAGGTTACCTCACGGGAATAGAAATCAAGAATGCTATGCACTTCAGAGGCAGGCAACACCCATGAGAAAAGTTTTATGGCCCAATCCAGACAACCTGTGCTGGCCTTCCCTCTGACTTAGTAGGTTGCGCTTATGCAAGTCTTCATTTGAGTGAAGGAAGGAGCTCCAAAGATATCTTCTCCTCAAAATTCAGGAGTCACGGTTGCAACCAGCTAAGAATATCTGAGGGTTATTTTTTGCGAAGAGTATGGAAAATCGTGTAACGGAATTTATGGCGCTTTGTTGAGCTCCAAACTCTACTGGCTCTTTGACTCATAACTGAAAGAACCTTTGTTCCCTTGCTTCGATGCGAAGACATGTACCAGTGTTGGGTTTTGTATATGCAAGTGAAAGAGATGCGCTCTGGAGCAATCTCTCAAAGCATCCCTAAGGCCTGTAACCAAACATTTCGAGGAAGCGCATAGTAAATAATTACAAAAAAACGCTGTTGCAGCTCAATGGACAAATAGGTATATCATGGTCCTCTCCTCTCGTCTCAGTTTTACCATTGTGTTCGGCGTTGGAATCTCGGTGCATTCTGTCAAACATGTCGGAGACGCTCAGAAAACGAGGCTGAGAGCAAGGGGTTCTTCCGGATTCCATTGATGTACGAGAATCCAAACGCTTCAATGGTGAAGAAACGGACCAGTTTTGTCATCTGTTGCAATTAGACAAAACCCCAGTTGAAGAAGAAGAATTCGCTCTGAGTGAGGATTTCGTAACTGGTGTCATGAGAAGCCTAGAGGAAGAGATCAGCGCGACATGTTCCACTTTTTATGCCCCCAACTCGAAGGATAATTTGTCGGTCTCCGATATCTCTAGCAGCCAAAGCCTCGTTTCGGACTCGGGGATTGATCTGTGCTATCTCTTACAAGCTTTGGATGATGATCTCGGCATTCCCTCAAGCCCCATTCTGGACTTGAAGGACCAAGTCTATCAATCTCCCAAGGAAAGCTTGTCCGCCGAGGGTTTTCTGGAAAAATCGGATTTGAAATTCCTCAGTGAAAATTGGCACTTCAAGGACGAGTTTGAAAACTATCAACAATATGCATTGTATGAAGATCCCTGCGATGCGAGCGAGATGCACGATTATATGAACAAAGATTTATTTCGCCCAGACATATTTTTTGATAGGGGATTTTCTGCGGCATGGCCATTCGAAACTGTTGGATGCACGTATTCAATGCAACGACTCATCGGGACTGTATAATCATGTGCTTCGATCTTATGCAGAATATATATGGTTGTAATATTGATGCTCCGAACATTTCAACATCCAGAAGATTTTGTTCTTTGAATCCGTTGGTAAACTGTGCAACAAAAATTTCGCCATTGTTGTCGACTTCTGGCATATTAAGAAGTTTTAACACCACCATTTGCTTGATTGACGCGGCCATACCATCGCCGATTTGTCGTGATCACCGCCATGCCTGATGGAAGAGATCATCGGTGTCGAACCAGTTGCAAGGA
>SNQJ01S0229518.1:0-14353 GCA_010110895.2 Picea sitchensis
ACTAAAAGTTGGTTGAGTCTTTAATTAACTTAACTAATGAGTTGGTTCAACTACTTCAACCAACTCTAATTTGTTTAAAGGAAAAGGAAAGGGAGGAACAAGAAAAGGAGGATAGAAGGAGAAGCATACTAAGGTTTTCTCTTTGCGTTTATGCTGAGATAATTCAGTTTTCATTCATTCTTTAATTTGTCACAAGCCTAATTCATTTTATGATAGCAGGGTCTGATTGTAGACAATAATATTTGGGGCTGAATTACATCATTCAGACACTTGTTTTTCAAAGGTGTTGATCTATCTTTGATAGTCTGTGTAGACTTGTATTTTTGTGAATTAGTTTTCATGACTGACAAAGGCTATTGTGTAGAGTCAAGTGGGCATCAATATGTGGAAATCAGATACAGCTTTTAGAGTTTAGTTTTTTGGATTTTCTGTTAGAGGTCCTTTTGTATGTTCCATCGGGGATGTCTAAGTTTGACTTTGGTCCTAAATTTATGCATGAAGTTTTGTAAAATAATGACTCTTTGATAAATTGGAATGAAATAAAGGATTCCTTTTGGTCTCATCTGTCTTGATTATCATCTTTGTGTCTTTACTTCTATCTTCACATTTATTTCAGAAACTGTTATACTCAAAAAATTACGTTAAAAGTAAATTTCCAGCAAGCTTTTTATTGATAAAAGACTAGCCTAAGCACTTGCGAGTTAGGATGTTATTTTTGTTGGCTATAAACATAGGGTGAGATTCCCGTCTATTTTTCTCTAGCCAAGAAGAATATGAAAATCCTTGAGTAAGATCATTTCATATCTTTTCCTCAACATTTATTTGGTGACCATACTGGGGAGATCTTCGATATCTCTCTGGTTAATTTTTATACTCGATTTTCATCGATACACCTATTTTTCTGATATTGATTCTTTGATTGTTTTATTTCTTAATGAATGTGCCTATTGCAAGGCAGCCCAATATTGAGCCTAGTCTCCAAGACCAAACTAGCATTGCTCTGAACTTGTTCAATACCATTTTAGACACTGCCATTAACCATGTTGATCTTAACTATTCTTGGGCAGCAATTGAACGATATATTAGTGCTCAAGAATGATTGGAAGCTAGATGTAAACAGCCTATAAATCAACAGTAACCTTTTGTTTCTTCAGTTTTGGTCTTCTTTCATGTCCTTAGACTCTCGTGCTTCTAGGAGAAGAAGAGAATTATCACCTGAAATCAATCCTATTTCTGAAATAGGAAGAAGGAATGTTGTGTTATCTTCCCAACAAAGTTTTCTAAGGAGAACCTTATTTGATTCATCTAGTTCATCCTTCTTTCCATCATCTATCATCCACGAGATGGCATCTAGTTGTGGATTTGGTGGCATCAGAAGTGATTCCTCTTCTCAGTCTTCATCATCACCAGTGATTGGTAGTTTATATATCCACCATATCCATGTCCAATCTACCACAAATCCCACCAAAGTCATTAAAAAGTGTTGACTTTTTTAGTTTGAAGAAGATTCTACAACCACACTGTGGCATGTGTCCTCTCCTCTTAACCTAGCACCAGCTACTCAACCACTTCCTAAATTCAAAGAACATCTTCCTAGGTTTTCAGGAAATAACAATGTCACTACAAACGAGCACCTAGTGGCATTTTGTAATGCTTGTCATAAGATAGGGGCCAATGACAATGATACTTGCTTGTGCTTATTCGTCAATTCCTTGGAAGGAAAGGTTGTGGTCGATTTCTTCGACCTTCCTCCTAAGATTATGTATAACTGGGAGGAGTTAATCTATTGGTTCAGATTCACTTATGGGAAATCTAAAAGCCCAACCGAAAAGTTGCGGGAGTATAATAACGTTACCTATAATAATGGTGAGACCATCAAGTCCTTCAACTTGCATTTCACCAAGTTATACAATCAAATCCCTGAACTCATTTTCCCTCAGAACCAAGCCATTTTCATGCATTACTGCAATGCATTGCCTTCCCTACCGTCATAGGCTCAAAGAAAAATCCATTGATAATCTCAGATCCACTCTGCATACTTTCTCAGAGTATGAAGAACATCTTGAAAGAACAGGTCTTCCCCGGGAAGAATCATTTAAACAGATGAACATGTCCACCCTCTTGCAGCTAGTACAAGATATGAATAATCATATGATATCATTCGAGAAAAAAGGAATTGTCTCCCCTCTCACTCCTAGAGATTCATCCTCTTCTGCACCACCCTTTAGAAATCCGGTTGAAAATAATTTTTAGCCTAAATCTATCTTGCCTTGAATTTGGTGTAACTTATGTGAGGAACGCCACAAGGAAACCACATGTGAGGTAAATAAGAGTGCGAGAGATAAGATATTTGACAAGAGACCCAAAGCTAATAGCATTTTCCTTGATTTTGCAGAGCCAGAAGATGTCATGGTCATCAATACTAGGAACAAATCCTTTGCTCCCAAGGGAAAATTTTATCCTCCCTGTGGTTCTTCTAGCCCGAGCTCATCTTCACCCGCTGCTATTGTTCTGGTTCCTAAGGTTCCTAAGAGTCAAATAATTACTCCCCCTCCTCCCTCTTACAAATACAATATCTTGAATCAGTTGGCCAACACCAAGGCAGACACAACCCTTCTAGACATGGTTGTCATCCCTGAACAACAGATGCATCTGAAACAATTCATGGAAGGAAAATCTTCCATTGTAGCCAATATTTCTGAAGAGGTGAATGAAGAGGATTATTCTATAAATAAAGTAGGTGTACATAACTTTAGATACCCTGTAAAAAATCCCCCTTTTTATATTTCTGTAAATATTATGGATAAGATTGCCCATTTTTGCCTCATTGATGGAGGTTTGGGCCCAAGTGTGATGTCAAAAATTATTATGGAAGAGTTAGTCTTGCCTTGTACAAATTAAAATTCCAAAAGCATGATATCCTATAATAGTCTACAACAAACAACCATAGGCGGGATTAAGGATGTGACCTTGGTTTTATGCATGCATCCTAAAATAAGGACAACCCTCATCATTCAGGTAATTGATATGTCTGTAAGCAATTACTCAATTATCTTGGGAAGAGATTGGAAAAACCTAACAGGTGGATACCTTTCACTCGATGTGACACATTTATCTGTTCCTTAGAATGGTAAGAACATTATAGTCCTTAGAGAGGGAATAATTTCACCTTACATAGAGAGTGTCCCACAGCCTAATGTAAACTACATCAAAGAGGACCTAGGGGTGTGTTCCATATTTGTTGAGAAGGATAACATTCCCATAGAACAAATCGATTTAGATGATGGCATGTGGCACATGCACTTTGATGGTTCATTCTCTAATGAAGGTAATGGGGTTGGTGTTATCTTGGTTTCCCTTGTAGGAAAAAGTTATAATTTCTCTTTCAGGTTAGAATTTTCTTGTACAAGCAATGTCACTAAATTTGAAGCTTTATTATTAGGCATTGAAAACTCCCTTAATCTTGGTTGTGGTCACGTTTCAGTTTTTGGAGATTTTGAGCTTGTTGTGAACTTGATATGTAAGATATGCTCTCCTAGCAACAAGATGATGGAACGATACTCCCAAACTGTTTGGGTGCTTATCTCAAACTTTCTATCTTTCAACATCACTCATGTTAAGAGGGAGTTGAACTCAATGGTTGATCGGTTAGTTGTCTTTGCAGCTTCTCCTCATCGGAAAATTTTGCCTCATAGACCTGATTGTTCTTTTCAATCTCTATATCGTCCATATATCCCTGACAGTGTAGAATCTTGGCAAGCCCTCTCTAACAATGATAGTGTTTGCTCTTTCATTCAAGATGAACCTCTTAATCCCAAGGAAATGACATCCATAGAAGACAACAAGGTTCCTAAGGGATTGACTCCTCTTGAGAGTTCATTTTCATCGAGTGATGTAGGAAATAAAGAGAAACAAAGAGAAGAGGAGTCAAGAAGGAAGGTGGGTGAAACCATCTCGTGGGATATTGGGGCACTCAAATCTTCAAGGAACGCTAACATAAGTACCCAATGTTCTGATAAAGAAGAAATGGAGTTTACCAAGCTACTTGGTGGATTTCAAAAGATTTATGCTTGGCCTTATAAGGATCTTCGTGTTTTTGATCCTGGTCTTATACATAATTCTATTCCCATCAAGGAAAGCATGAAACTAGTTATGCAAGAACAAAGATCTATTAACTCTGCATTTAAAGCAACTTTTCAAAGGGAGTTGGAAAATTTCTTAAGGGCTGTAATTATTTTTTTAGTCCACCTTGAATGGGTTTCCAATTTGGTACTTTCTTCGAATACCACTTATCATATTAGAACCTACATTCATTTTCTCACTCTCAGTCAGGCTATTATGAGAAATACTTTTCCTCCCTTCAATATGAAAGTAATTCTGCAGCAGGTTGTCAAGTCACAGTTGAGGCCGTTACTTGACAATTTTTTGGGTTGCAGGAAAATTAGGGTAAAAGAGGCAGATGCTTACAAAACCAATCTTATCTCAGATTGGGGTAACATGACTTATAAATACTTGTTTTTTGGCTTACCTAATACAAGTACCGCTTTTAAAATACCTATACACACAACTTTCAATGAATTGGTCAATATCCATCTCTATCTTGATGATCTAATTGTGTACATCAAAGAGCTGATAATTACATCAAGGTTCCAAGTGTTGTTTCAGGGTCCGTTCAAAATTGATTTTGTATTGGATGCTAACTCTCACATTTTAAATGGTTTATAGAAGTAGTTGTTTTCCTACAGCAATAACGGTTCTTGTGTGAAATATTGAGAGGGACCAACGTGATAAGTTCTAATGTTGTTTGGATTTTTTTTATATTAGTAGCCTAGATCTGCTTTCATTTTTGGGATTCTCTTTTCTTATTTACGGTAGTTTGAATTATGTTTTCTGTGTTAGAAATTTTCTTGCTTCTTTTTCATTTCTCTCTTTTATTTGCTATTGTTTTAATTTCTGCAATTTGACTTCTGTCATGATTTTGTTTCCTTTCATCTTTTAGTTAATTTGGTCAAAATAGGATGTTGGATCAATTCAGCCACAGTGACACTCCTGCAAAGAATTGTTAGTCAATAACAATCAAGCTTAAACAACTGTTACGATCTTTCATCTAAAGTACCTTTGAAATTGTTATATATCTCCACTATTGTCTTATAAAGAATGGGTTATCTCTCGTTTCTTCTTGCAATTTCTTCATCCATTGAGATTTTTTAAGAGAAAGTCCAAAAAAAAATTATCCTTGAAGTTGAGAGCATATTTTGGTTGAATTATTATGCATACAGTGGTAAAACCCCTCATACTTAACACTTTCCATGAGTTATTCCCAAATTCCCGATCATTTTTTCCATTAAATCTGTTCACTTCCCCCTATTGCATAATATTCTTGGTTATATATTCTTGACCTACTATTATTGGTCTACAAAACCATGAGTTCTGAGTTCTAAATCTATTGAAAACAAATTTCCCTGTGGAGTCGCCAGTTTGTTGACGATTAAAATCGCAACGAATTTTTTCCCGCAAAGTGTTGCTAAAGCCTATTATTATAAAAGTTAAATAATACTAGTAGGTGGGACCCCCTTGTAGATTGGAGATGAGGTATGGTTCTTATTTGATGTTGTGTTATTGTTCAACACTTCTTTCATGGTGATAACATCTTGGTTTATTGGCAATGGATAAGGCATGTTATGTGTTTTTTTTATTGTTTCTCTAGGCTCAAGTTTTATTTTACAACAGCCTATGTTATCCTTTGTTATCACTTATATCTATTATGGGATCTATTACTAAGACACATTCACAAAAAACATGTTAGCAACAACACATACAAGCAATTGGAAAGAAATGAAAGCAGTGCAACAAAATACAAAGGAATTAAACTATGAAAACATACTACTATACATGCATTGGAATTTAAATCTTCGTTAAGCCGAGCAATAAGCTAATGGTTGTGTGATTTGTTGAGTTATATGGAACATGGTTTGTTTGTGTTATGGAATAATTTAGATATGATGTGGGTGGCGCGTTCGAAAAATGACATATGCTAATTCCAATGCATGGTTTAATGAATGGTTAATGGATTAATGGTTGGCATGTACTAATGAGTTAATAGACTCGGGATGGAGGTGGAATGAATTTACTACACATCACCCTTAACCCTTCCACCAGTCACCACCCTAGTCGGGTTATTTTTCAAACTGTGTTGTTGTGGTTAGGCTCCGACTTTCAAGCAGAGAGGAACCGCTCATCCAGCTCGCGTTTTAACGTGTTTTGATTACAGGTATGTCTTTTTTTTTTGTCATCCACAAGTCTGCTTTGTTTATGAAATGGATATTGGATCAAATGTATGGGTTGTGTTTTTCCTTAAGTATGGAAACTGTGTGAAATTTTGAGTTTATTTGGATTGAATCGTTGATGGATTTCTCTGCAATAATGTTTGAAGTCATAGTGTTGTTGGTCATTCTGAGAATTAGTAGCCGTAAAGGTTGTCTGTCATCCTTGTTGGTTTTAGTTGAATGGTTTTGCTTGTCTTGGTTGGCTAGTTTTCTTCACACTTTTCGTGCCACCATACCCAGTCTTTGGATTTTATGGGGTTTAATGGTTGGAAGCACCTTGTTTCACTGCGCATTGTTCACCTGGGCATTGGGTTGTTTTTGCCACTAATGGTCACGCAATGGGTTATATTGCTTCTTCTCGGCCTTTTTTCCACCTCAGCGTTGTAGTTGGTTGACTGGAGAGTCGCGAGGTTTATACCCTACGTGTGCTAAGTATCGTTATACAGACGAAATGGAGCCTTGATCCTCTATTCATAACCTCTCCTATAACGGGATTCGTCATCCTATCCACAAAGTAAATTGTGGTGTTCTTTGTGTATACACCATTGGTCTCGGAGGTTTTCACCATTGAGAAGAGTCGACTCTAGTCTCCCTTTGTTAGTCACAAAGCAAACCCTTAACTCCTCAAATCTGAGGGTTGATAGAGAATATCGTTGTGGCCTGTCGGGTTTACTATTGGTTATTGTAGATTGGTATGCATTGTCGACAGAGTTGATTACAGGCTCGTCCAGTTGATTATGTGACAATGGTGTTGGTTTTGGTATCTAGTCACTGCATGTGTTATTATAATGGATAAGATATGCATGGTTAATTGGAAAAATAAAATACACATTCGCTCTCCTTGTGTTTAAATGAATTGGTAACCCGACATTGTTTTTAATTGAGTAAGTCACAGTGTCACTTCATGTCAATGTGTGGGTATGTGTGGCATTCCTACAGCATGTTAGGTCGGGTTGTTGATTATTATGATAGTCCAAGTAATAGGATCAACATTGAAATTGGTTGATTGACGATTGAGGTTGATACACAGTCATTATCTTTTGCATTGAAGTTATTGGGATGTTAACTCAACATTAGTTACAATTGTTTAGTGATGTTTCGCGCGTGATTCATTTGTATGTGTGGTGTTCCTACACCATGAGTAAATGATCACTGTAACTATGTGTTTTTTTTTTCAAATGGTTATGGTATCCGACATGACTATGGAAATTACATAAACTATATGCGTTATGGTTATTTGATTGCATCATCAAGGATAGGCAAAAGTTTTACACAGTATGGTTTGGTTGAAGTTTGATTAATTTGAGAAATATTGTTGTTGCCTCTTTGTATTGGATTGATATCTCGGCACGATAGGTTAACTTATTGATAATGTGACTGTGTGTTTAAAATTTTCAAATGGGAATGTTGCATCGTGGTAATTATGGCATGGTTATCCACTGTACCTTTTATCGATATTATTTGATTGCGCAATTAGAGAAGGTCATGGTTTTTAAACATGGATTTGTTTCATTTTGATCGACTAGTGTTATGAGACTAGGCATGTTGTTGTTGTCTCATTGTGTTGGATGGATAGCCCAGAATTTTGAATGTTAGAGTCAAGGGAAATTGGACCTGTACAGTCTCAGAAATACACTTGTGTTTTTTTTAATGGTTGTGCATTTCACAGCATAGTGTGAGTTGAAATGGTGATTTGTTATCTGGGTCTTTAAATGAAAAGTTAGTATCTTGCAAGTGAAATATGGATCATGGTGTATTTCCTTTTACATAATGGTTATTTGGATTACTTAATTAATTTTATGAACAGTACCTGCTTTCTTTCCCCGCCATTATTTCTCTTTTCGCTAAGTACAACCTCGTCGCCTTCCCACATTAATTTTTCACTCCATGTTCTAAGATTGGTTATAGTCAAGAAGAATTTTGTATTGAAGCATTTGGAAGTAGCAGTCTCTTGGTTGGATTACAGTGATGTTTTATTTGGTTGCATTACAGTTGATTGTTGTTGTATTTGAGAAGTAATCATGTTTTTGTTTCCCCCCTCATCATATCATGTTTTTCTCAATAAAAACCCCTCACATATCCCAGGAACCTTTATTCACCCCCATGCTCAATGATAAATAGTTAAACAATTTGTATGGATTGGATTGCATGAGTCTGATACGTTGCGGAGTCAAATCTATTTAATATTTTAAAGAGTTGTCATCTATGGTTATTTAAAAGACTATTTGCAAATAAATCATGCATGGAGGAATGAATTTTTTCAGTCGAGGCAACCGAGGGAGAGGTAATTGGAACAGAGGCCCAAGAAGGCCAAGGTTCTCCATACATTTTGATGTTGACTCACAAGAGCTTGGTCAGTTGTTCCACGCATGATTTTTCAATTGGATTGGGCAATGAGTGGTCCAACCTAGGCCTGAAATGCATCTTTTCCAAGTTTCACAAGCCCTTGGTATTCATGTGCCTCCTCACGTCTCATTGCAACCCGAGGTTCCCAAAAATGATGGATGGCAAGAGATTTTCTACTTGGCAGTATCCTAACATCGTGGCTGGCCCAATTTATCCCTACCTACTCCTCTACCTATTAATCCCATTGTCCAAGCGACCCCTGCCCACTCATCAGTGCATTCCTTTCATGCTAGCAAAAGGTTGAAAATTGAGACCCACCATGCCCTTGACAAAGGAAAATCCAGGGTTACCCCTTCCTCACCCTCCAATGGATCTAACAAATATGTGTCTTCCCGGATGCATTTGAGGGACGATTGTTCCCACATAATCAGTGAGATTAGGCCTAAAGGCTCAGCGCAACCAAAGGTAAATTCAAGAAAATCGAAAGGTGACAGCAGCAATCAAGGAAAGATTGCATCTCAGAGTGGGAAATATGGCTTTTGAGTTTTTATTTTATCTATTTTTTATGACAGTTGACTTCAGAAGTTTTGGACAGCATGTTTTATTTTTGGATATATATATTTTTGGGAAATAATTTCAAATATCATGAGCTAAATGGTCAAATGTTAAATGGGAGTCACAAGGAGGTGGTTTTTTCTTAACTAACTAATATGTTATGATTGTTAAGAACTAAAGGGAGTCACAAGGGTTCCCACCTACTAGTTATTATTTATTTATAACCCTTATTATGATTATTACTTTCCCCCTAACTAAAAGTTGGTTGAGTCTTTAATTAACTGAACTAACGAGTTGGTTCAACTACTTCAACAAACTCTAATTTGTTTAAAGGAAAAGGAAAGGGAGGAACAAGAAAAGGAGGATAGAAGGAGAAGCATACTAAGGTTTTCTCTTTGAGTTTATGATGAGATAATTCAGTTTTCATTCATGCTTTAATTTATCACAAGCCTAATTATTTTTATGATAGCGGGGTCTTATTGTAGATAGCAAGATTCGGGGTTGAATTACATCATTCAGACACTTGTTTTTCAGAGGTGTTGATCTATCTTTGATAGTCTATGTAGACTTGTCTGTTTGTGAATTAGTTTTCATGACTGACAAAGGCTATTGTGAAAAGTCGAGTGGGCATCAATCTGTGGCAAGTTGATCCAGCTTTTAGAGTTCAGTTTTTGGATTTTTCGTCAGAGGTCCTTTTGTATGTTCCATCGGGGATGTCTAAGTTTGACTTTGGTCCTAAATTTTTGCATGAAATTTTGTAAAAGAATGAGTCTTTGGTAAATTGGAATGAAATAAAGGATTGCTTTATGTCTCATCTGTCTTGATTATCATCTTGGTGTCTTTACTTATGTCTTCACATTTATTTCAACAACTGCTATACTTAGAAAATTACGTTAAAAGTAAATTTCCAGCAAGATTTTTATTGATAAAAGACTATCCTAAGAAATTGTAATTAATACTTGTGAGTTAGGATGTTATTTTTGTTGGTTATAAACATAGGGTGAGATTCCCGTCTATTTTTCTCTAGCCAAGTAGAATCTGAAAATGTTTGAGCAAGATCATTTCATATCTTTTCCTCAAAAGGTGGCTCACTCACCCTTTGCTCATATAACAAAATCCAAAACTTCAAAATTGACAACTATTTCTAGAAAATAAAATTTTGCACCTTTTTTCATATAATACGATGAAAGAAAAAAATGTAAATCAATAATTCCAGTAGAGAAAAATGAAAATCAGAAATGAAATGCAACTAAACTATCATGAGAAATCAAGATGCAAATGAAAGAAACCAATATGACCTACTATTGGCAACCCTATGTAATTTTTTCCTTGTAAAGTGACAAATGACAATTCTTGTAGCCGCCAGCACCTCCTTCTGTAAATATTTCTATTTGAAGGTGACTTGTGGGTTGTAAAAAGATGTTTTGATTTTTTCTATTTATTTAATTTTGTGTTTTCGTACTTCATTCATGACTGAAAGCATGAATGAAGCATTAAAACTTATAATCGTATTGAAATTGTATCTAAGGCTTGGTTTTTGGAAGGGTCATTATGCTTTCAACTCTTTGAATGAATGTTGTTTTGTTTTGGAGCTTATCACATATCAATGAAACATTTGTTTTGAGTTGATATTAGACTGTAAGCCCATATTTTTAGAGCCTTTATATACCACGTATCGATTGGCAAAAGGACCATAGGCTTTTTTCATTTAAAACTCTTGTTAAATCGATTTTTATTTAAGCGTTCGATATGCTTTGGCTTGCAAAACACACCTTCTCCTAACCTGAGAAAATCGACTTCACCCTTTACTTTTGATGAGTGTTAATCACAACCCGATCATACCCTGTACCTTTTTTGTAGTGGCAATTTGAATCGATAGGTCCCTCATTACAAGCTAGGGTCTCAATTTACTCTCTGTACTCAGGGCATTCATTTCCTGAAACGCCCATTTTTTTTCATGACTGAAACCCCCATTGCTTATCTTATGGTTGCCCTAGTGTGTTACTAATTTTGTTTCCATTGTTTTAGCTCGGTCTTACCTCCTACCAGTACCATCTAAACCCACAAGTAGTTATATTCGCTCTTGTTACAGTCTGTTAAATCCCGTTTTTGCCTACCAGAGACACGTTTTTGCGGGAGCGTTTATGAGAAAACCGTGATGAGTTAGACCAAAACCTTGAAAACCCAGAATGAAAATAATCCCTTTTACCTTCAACACAATCAATTTCTCCAAAAACTGGATCATTTCAGATATATGTCTCGATCTTTGGAGGTAAATTTCTCATATTTTTCGTCCCGGTTGAGATAAACGTTTTTTATTTTTATTTTGCTACAGCAATTCCTGTAGAGATTCCTGTAGAGATTCCTGTGGTAGATAAGCTTATGCTATAAAGGCCTCCTATTCCTTCCATTGACAGGCCATATCTCTTATGTGAAAAACCCTCACGAAAGGGCATTGCCTGAACAACCTTTGTGTGAGGAACAAGATGCTAGTCCTAAGTTTTTTTTTAAAGATCTCGAGTATGAACATTTTTTCTGCATGAATCCCATTGTAAAAACCAACAACAAACACTCATGCAAACAGCCAAAGAAAAATCAAGAAGTAGGTTTTCGCAACAAGAGAGCTAGGCGAATGATTTCGAGGAGCCTACGAAATAGATCAAAATCTCATGTGAGCTCGATCGAATCGATCGAGGTCCATAAGAGTTATGATTCCGAGATTGAAAAATTCTTGGCAGAGGAAGATTTGGATTTTTCTAAACTGGATCTCAGTCAAGCTTACAATTTTGTAAATAACCTTCCACCATGACTGAAACATAATGAAGATTTTCCATGAATCAAACTCAGTCAAAAACCCACAGTGGATAGTGGTAGTGTTTTGACACACAGTCATGTGTTTCCTCAACCAACTGTCCCAGATCCACAGTGTGAGGTATGTTTACATTGGATAAGCCAATATTACATGGATGTCTCGGTCCTTCAAGCAAAGATCAAGACCCTTACGTCTCAAAATGACTTATTAACAATTGAAAACCGCAAACTCAAGACCAGTGCACCAAGGCTAGGAAAACGTTTGAAAAGGATTGGCAGTGTCATAATAAAAAATGTTGAGTGTGTCAAAGCAGTGATTAACTCTGAGATTCTATGATTCGAATTTAGTATTCAGTTGAAACATATGATTTGTTTTTTATCTTAGTTATTCTTTTATTGTTATTTTATAATTAATATGGATTGATTTAGATTTTTGTTGGTTAAAATAAGACTAGCTACAATAGATTTTGTAGCCAGTCAATTCTCATGTAAAATTGTGGAAAATATTAGTTAAATAAATGTCTAATTTCTTCATTTCATTTTTCTTTCAAGATATCATGTATCTTGTGGTGATCTCATAAGCTGGAGCATTTCTGGACTTAGTTAATTAGTCATTTCCTCTTGGTTTATTTTTTAAATCAAAACAAAAACTTTCATAATTTTGGAGATACAGTTTGATATTGAGTGGCTTTTTAGACCCTCTATTTTTGTAACTTGTAGATCTTTTTGAGATCTGATCCTATCTTACAAGATAGGATGTTTATCTTGCAAGAACTCTTTAAATACTACATATTTTTGTAAGAAAGCATATTTGTTGGGAGCAAGAGATGGACGGGTGACTCCAGAACTTAATGAAATAACATTTTACACATTTTGGCTTTAGCCTTCTGTTTATAATGTTATCATTTGTGTTTTGTTATGTCTTGATACATGTATAGTGCAAGATACCAGATATATAAAATATGCAGAATAGAAATAAAATGCTAGAAATGGCAGAATAACAGTAAAACATCCAGCATAATCTCCACAATGACGCATAAATGATATAAGAACACCAATAGAAATAGCACTTTGATTCAGAAAGCAATGTTCACAGGCCTCTTTGAGGGGGCAACCTCCAATCAAGCAGTGCTCTGTTACAATAATTTCCAAGTGAGGGTTTTCATACCCTCGACCCTTATTTATACAAAATGTCTATCAAGAGAAGCATATAGAGGAAGATTTGTCTAGAAGCAAAAGCTTCTATTAGGTCTTCTTACATCTGCCTTATTCTATTTTATTGAAAGGCCTTATTAATATTTACCTTTATTACATCTGAATATATTAATCTACCTATGTGTGGGTTAGGACCCTAACATGTCCACCCCCTTAAAAATAGCCTTGTCCTCAAGGCTTGAGATGAGGAAACTGCTGCAGAATGGTAGATGGTTCCCAAGTGGCATCTGTTGGATTTGTATCTTTCCACTGGACTAGCACTTCTTTGATGGTTCTCTAACGCAGGCGACGCTCATGCTGGTCCAAAACTGCTTCTGGTTGTAGCCAAATGGATCCTTCTTCAGCTAACTCAGGAATGTTGGTTTAAATTTGGCACCAAGTTCCAATCACCTTCTTTAAGCATGAAACATGGAAAACTGGATGTATCTTTGACTGACTGGGAAAAGCTAACTGATATGTGATTTGTCCCACACATTTGAGAACTGTATAAGGACCATAAAATTTGGGTGCTAGTTTCTGACAATGCTCGGCCTTGAGGGAAGTTTTCTTGTATGGTTGCAGTCGCAAAAACACCTGATCCCCTTCTACAAATTGACGTTCAGAGTGACCTTGATCTGCTTGTTTCTTCATGCGATTTTGTGCCATGACCAAGTTCTCTTTAAGGGTATGAAGAATATCCTCTTGAACTGTAAGTGTTTGGTAAACCGCCTGGAACTTCGAGGTACCTGGTAAGTATGAGAGAACTGAAGGTGGCTTCTATCCATATACTTCTTCAAAAAGAGGCATGTGAGTAGCGGTATGGTAGGAAGTGTTGTACCACCATTCAGATAGGGGTAGCCATTGAACCCACTAATGTTGTTTTTCAGAAGCAAAACACCTCAGATATTTTTCCAAACACTTGTTGACAAATTTCGTTTGACCATCAGTCTGGGGATGATAAGCTATGTTGAGATGCAATTGGGTGCCCTGGAGCTTAAACAATTCTTTCCAAAAATTGCTTGTGAAAGTTGGGTCACGATCAAAAACAATAGAGTGTGGCATGCCATGAAGCTTGAAGACCTGGTCCATGAAAAGTTGAGCCACCGTGGATGTAGTAAATG
>SNQJ01S0229519.1:0-14352 GCA_010110895.2 Picea sitchensis
CCGGAGTTACAGCGAAGTCTTTGTGTAGGAGGGTCAGCTCTACCCTAAATGTTTTAGCAGGAGCCAAAAAGGTAGAAAGTTTAGCCAACCAGTGGTATATAGGCATTTAATGCTGAGTAGTAGAGTGGATACTGTACACAATTATCCTATAGTTATAGGAAAAGGCCCAATAACATCATCTTTGTATTTATTAAATTGTTTTAGCTTAAGTAAAAGGTAGGCCATTTATCCATATAAGGATTTACTTCTGCTTAATTTGAGAAGAGAATAGATAGACATTCTCCTTTACATCCATGTTTTGGCATCAACTTTTGTTAAAACAGAGATTTATATAATTATTTACATGATTAATATTTTTAATTAATATAATGAAAATGAAAAATATGTCAAATGAAATAACTTATCTTAAAGTTAATTTGATTTGATTATTTTTTTAAATTCATTTAAAAAAAATAATCTGATCATTTAAAATGTTTACATTCAACATAATAAAAATAAAAAACATGTGTGATGAAAAAAATATGCAATATGTTTAAAAAATTCATTTTTAACTCTTTCTTTTGATTAGTGTTTTTTCATAATCTTTAATAGGTTAAAAAAAACATTTTTAACTCTTTCTTTTTTTTAAAGTTGGAAAAAGTATTCATAATCTTTAATACTTTATTTTTTGTTTCAGAAATTTAGAAGTCTTTTCCCAATGTGAAAATCCGGACATATACCAAGGTTATATAACAGTGTATATATTGCTGGCCATGTGAGAACCTGGACTGAAAATGGTTTTTTTTTTGAGATTGGAAAAAATATTCCATCATCTTACCTACTTTTTTATTTTGCTTTTAGAGAATTTCCAAGATTTTTCCTTAGAACTACAATATTTAATGACTTTTGTCTCGGGATTGGAAAAGATATTCCTTCATCTTTATCTACTTTTTAATTTTTTTAGGATATCCGAGTTTTTTCCTTAGTACTACAATATTTAATGACTTTTGTTTTAGTACTCTGTTAGTACTCCAATATTTAATGACTTTCTCTCTTTTTTTTCCACGAATTTTTTTTTCACAATTTTATAAATAGTATAAAATCTTTTACAGCGTCAAGCCACCGAGAGAAGTTTAACAGCGGTCTATAGCAGCGGTTTAATCTGCCATCCAAGCCGAAATACGTTCCTTACAATAGATAATCAAATCTGATCTGAAGCTGGACAGGAAAATAGCTATGAGAAATGAACCATAACCGCGGACTATTGACGACCATAGAAGATTTAACACGACCACTGTGGTCAGATTACAATAAGAAACACAAGGAATACTGTACAGATCCAGTGAGACTATTCCTTGGAGGCAGTGAAGAAAACAGGGAGAAAACATCGAGTAGAAAAATTATCTACAGCCTTAGACTACTTAAAAATATTCAAAACTCTCAGGAGGATTAAAGACAGCAATGGGATGCTGAAGGTTGTGATCGGGCTCTCAATCCCACTGTCACTGTGAAAGATCGCTAAACATCCAGCCTCCTCCTTTAATGCTCTCTTTGAGAGAGCATCAGCTTCACTGTTGTAGACTCTGGAAAAGTGCTGAAATCTGATATTAGTGAAACCATTAGCAAGATCCAATGTTTTTTGTTTCCAAGAATCGACATGGATCGCTCGGAGATTGGATTTTTGGGAAATCCAGTCGATGATGACCTTTGAGTCACCCCGGACAAGCAAGTGATTAATGGACCAACAGGAAGCCAGTAGAAGGGAAACCCAAAGTTCCAAAAGCTCCGCTTTTGTGTTTGTTCCCGGTCCACAATTGAGAATCCACTTTGTGATTCTCAATGGATGGGCTCTGAAGAAACCACCAGCCCCGCAGCAGGAACCATTGGCTTGGGCAGCTCCATCAAAGCATGCCAAAGTATACCCTTCTGGCAGACTAAGGTCAATCTCTTTGTGAATAAAATGTTTTATAGTTGACGGCTGTCAGGTAAAGGATGCTAGGACCCTGTGGAATACAGCCAGAGTAGATGGAGTTCTGTCTTCAAACAATGCTTTATTGCGTTCAATCCACAGTTGCCAGCAGGTGTGTACTGCCAAGGAAATCGGCAAAGCTTTATTTGATTGCCAGGAGGTAAAACAATCGGTGATGGTATCACCACTCCAGGAAATTGGAAGATTTAACTGCTTTATAATTCTGCTCCATACATCCTTTGTAAACTCACAGTGGATCAGTAAATGTTGAATGTCTTCCTGTGCTCTTCGACAGAGGGAGCAAAAACCAGGACCTTCCCATCCTTTCCTGCGAAGGGAATCCCAGGTTAAAATCCGCTTCATGCTGGCCAGCCAAACAAATAGTTTGTATTTTAGTGGAACCCTCCACTTCCAAACCTGTGAACGCCATGACAAATCCGGAGCTAGATTTTGAGTATTTAGTAAAGCTTCAAATATATTCTTTACCGATGGGATGCCAGATGCATCACCACCTGTCCACAATAGTGTATCGGGTTCATGAGTGAGGGATAAACCAGCGCACTTAAGATCCAGGGTAAATTGTTTCACTCAAGTGCCCTCCGCCCATTAAGAGACAGTTCCCTAGAGTCTAGCCAATGATCCGGAAGTGTGGAGGATCCAGTTGGTAAATTGATTTGTGCTAGATAAAGTATATTTTGGGATGTGAGTTTCGAGCACAAATCCGGATGAAGAAGTGATCTGTCCTCCAGACCAACGATCATGTCTCTGCCAATTTTGATCTCTGTGCCAGTGCCCGGTTTCCATCTGAGCCAATGAAGAATGATGGGAGAAGAAGCGACCAGGCCCTTCCAGAAAGGGGAGGCGCTCTTTTGAAGAAGCGTTGGCTTATGAAGCCAGTCACAGAGTTTCAATGAGCCGAGGTATTTATCCAAGACAATTTTGTGCCAAATACTATTGTGTGTAAGAGCTCTCCAAAAGGAGCTGGCCAGGAGGGCTGTATTGAAAGTAAGTAAATTTTTTAGGCCCCAACCACCTGCCTTTCTGGGCTTAGCCAATAAATCCCAGCTACAGAGGTGGAAACTGTGCTTACTCCCGTGTCCCTTCCACAAAAAATTTGTAGAAAGACTCCGGAGAGTGTTGATAATCTTTTTTGGAATCTTCTCCAATGTCATCCAGTATACCGCCAGTCCTTCTAAGACTGACTTTACCAGTATGAGTCAGCCCCCAAGTGATAACCATTTATTACACCAGCCTCCTATTTTCTTTTCAAATAAATTTACTAGCCACAACCAATCGTCTGGGGTAGAAGCGCCAATCTTCAGCTGGAATCCGAGGTACCTCAGGCCTTCTCTTAGATCAATAAAAGTGTATGGAAAGGATCGTTTGAAGTTTAAAATTTCTGGCTCCAAGAGTCCCCAGTAGTGAACAGAAGATTTTGAAAGATTTATAGAAAGACCTGAGGCGGAGCAGAAGCTAGAAAGAACCTCCTGAATGACAGACCATTCCGTTAAGTCATCATTTGACATGAGAAGGAGGGCGTCAACAAACATGAGGTGGACTATCCTTATGAGCTTAGAAACTTTAATGCCGGAGATTTTGTGTTCTGAGATGCTTTGTTTGAGTAGGAGACTGAGACCCTCCATGACCAATATAAAGAGGTATGGGGAGAGTGGACATCCCTGTCGGAGTCCCCTCTCACTTTTAAAAAATCTGGAGGCCTCTCCGTTGATTATGACGGCGAAATTTGCAGTTGTAACACATGCAAAGATCCAATTTATCATCTTGATACCAAAACCGACAGCGTGAAGCACAAGCCTAAGGAATGCCCAGTCGATGCTGTCAAAAGCTTTGTTGATGTCAAGTTTCAATACCAGCGCTTTTAGATTTTTTCTCTTAATGATGTGTAAGCACTCGTGGGCTGCTCCAATCGCTTCCTGAATTCTCCTACCCTTTAAGAAACCGTGTTGTTCCGACGATAAGCTCCTTCCAAGAATGGGCTTAAACCTGTTTGAGATGACTTTAGAGATTAACTTATAAATGAGGTTACATAGTGAGATCGGGCGAAAGTCATTGAAAGAGAGGGAGTTTGATTTTTTCGGGATCAGGACCAAGAAAGTAGCATTTAGGCTTCCCGAAATTTTTCCCCTTATTTGAGATTCTTCCACCATCTGTAGGAGATCTTCGCCAACAAGATCGAAAAAGTAAATGAAGAATTCACTGGTCCAGCCGTCCGGCCCCGGGCTTCGTTCTTTATTAAAATGTATCAGAATGTCTTTAAGCTCTGCCAGTGAAACCGGTTTATAAAGCTCACTGTCTTCAGCTGCGGAAATAAAATGAGGGTAAAGTCCAGCAATCGAGACCTTTTCAGGAAGAAGATGATCACTGGGGGCTTTGAACCATTGTTTAAAATGTTGGACTGCCGCAGACTTTAACTCCTCTTGACCTCGGATGGACCCTGTCCCATTTGTGTTGCAATCTATAGACCAAATGGATTTTTTACTTTGATTTGAGCTCGCCAGTCTGTGAAAATACTTTGTATTGGAATCTCCGCTCTTAAGCCATAACGCACGACTACGCAAAGGCCAAGCTTCTTCCTCCTGCCGCAAGATGAATGCTCTGTTTGCTTCAAGCGCCGACAGTTTGGATGTCTCTTCCATTGTTAAGGCCGAGTTGCATGATGAATTGATGAGAGACGTAATCTAAGTCTCCAGTTCCTGTAGACGGGAATTTTCGGCCTGCTTTATATCGATAATCCACTTTTTTGTCTTTGTCTTAAGAACTGTGAGTTTCCAGGCTAAACGCCTCTGTGGGTTAGATTCGGCCAGAAAACAATGGTCCGACCAGACGCCATGGACCAGAGATGTGTAATCAGCACGCAGCAGCCAATGGTGATTGAACTTATAGGGTGTGGCTCGGTGGAGCGCCGGAGGAATCAACTTGAGAAGAACAGGGGCGTGGTCAGAAATAAACGGGTATTCAACCCAAGTGGTTGGTAAAATTGAAGAAGTCAGAAAAGCCTCAGCAATAGATGGGTATCCAGGCGTCTAGCAATAGCCTCACTGCCAGTACGCCCATTACGCCAAGTAGGCACCAGACAGGGGGGCTGTACATCAATTAAGTTGTTTGTTGCAAAGATCTCCCTGTAGGTGGCTTCGGTAGGGCCGGGCAGGAAAGATCCGCCCCAATGTTCCTCAGCCTTCAAGATAAAGTTAAGGTCTCCACCAAGAATGAGATTTGGTAAGGAGAGAAATCCACTGTTTTCCAGCTGATTCCAGAAAAAAGGTTTGTTCGAACAAGGTCCATAGACATTTAGGAAAGCCACCTCTTGACCAGTGGCTAGAAATCGACCTTTCAGTAGAATGCCCCCTGTCGATAGATATGGACGCAGCTCGAAGAGGTCTGGATCCCAAGTCACCAACAGTCCGCCAGAATTTCCAATGGAGCTAGCAGCAGCGGAAAACCACGATGGTCGGAAATGATGCACAAAATCCCTGGCTAAAAGATCGGTCGAGAGGGTCTCTTGGAGAAAAATGAGGTCCAGTTTAGTACTTTCTAGCAATCTTCAGAAGGAGGCGGTCTTGAGGGGTCCTCCTATCCCTCGGATGTTTAATGAGAGCACGATCATTACTTTGATCGTGCCAAAGCCTTCAATTCTCTAAGGGCTTTTCCTTCCTGTGAAGGGAGTTCAGTAGTCAGATTCTGGATGCTGAGTGACTCTTTTTTCTTCCTGGAGCTTCGAGTCTGAAGTGGGGAGAGCTCTGTAGCTATGCCTCGAGCCCAAGTAAAGGATTTAATGTCTTTTTCAGATGGGAGACTGGAGGAAGATCCTGGCTCTGTGACTGTGGAAAGGAGTTCTTTGCCTCGGTAAACAGGTAGATGAGAAAGGTTGTTAGGAATAATGTCAGTGGAGGTCGAGGAGTTTAAACCTTCTATCAAGCTCATGTCATCTTCCTCGGGTTGACTGTATCCCGGAGGCAATGGCGGGAAGGCTTCATTGTTGGGTGGAGGAGGCAATGAATCTATAGGTCCAAACGAGGATATAGTGGATGGCTGTAACAACTTAGGCGTGAGAGATGTGTGGTGTAAGTTTGTACTGTGAGACAGGTCCGGGTTTCTTAGAATGGCCGAAACAGTAGATAGACCGAGGTTTGCTGAAGAGTTTAGGGTCGTAGGCTGTTGAGCCTCTCCATCAGTTAAGGGGAAGGCATTCCTGCTAGGTACCGAGAGCCAAGGGTATCTAGAAACAGAGTCTTTTTCGGCTTCAGAAAGAGATTTGTAGAGGAGGGGACAAAGTGAGTTTAGCTTAAACAACGGGTCGGCTGTCTGTCCAGGTAGGGTCTGGGTCAGAGGACGAAGGGGCGAGTCCAGATAGGCCAAGGACGAGTCAGTCTCCATAGGGTCAGGGGGATTAAGAAAAAGGTCGCTTTCTTCAGTAGAATCGATAGGAGACTTACCCGGACAATCACGACGAAGATGGCCCGTTTCACGACAGAGATTACATCGGAAGGGAAGTCCGAGGTAGTCCAGCTTCTGCGAGAGTTTTCGCCCTCTCCATTCAATCACCAAGGTTTCCGGCAAGCTAGAGGAGATGTCAATCTCCACCAGCACTCTTCCCATCGCTCTCGATGGTCCACTGAGCAGCTGTGGGTCAAGTGTGATGAACGATCCCAGTGAGTTTCCGATGGCAGTCAGAGCTTCTGCATTCCACAGATATAACGGAAGTCCTGGGAGGAGTACCCAGAGGTGTCTAAATTGGAAATACTCCGTGTCTGGATTGAAAGAAAGTCTCCAGCGCTTTAACATGAGGCTGCCTCTGCCGTAAACCCAAACAGAAGAGAGCAGGAGAGTGGCGTCCTCAGGAGACTTACAGTGAAAAGAAAACCAACCTTTTTTAAGGTACTGTATCTGTGGTAAGTAACCCAAAACAGGGAGCCAATTACTCTTTGACCATTCCTCCAGTGGCTGTGAGCTCAGGCATTTGTAAGAGAGACGCCCCACCAATGTGCAGGTCGACATCTTACAGATCTCTTCGAAGCCCACCCCGTCACCCAGTATCAAGCATTTTGTTCTTCTGGTAGATTTCCACACTTTCCTTCCACTGGGAGCACCGCGCTGAAAGGTAGCTTTATGGGGGGATGGAAATGGATGTAGATCTTCTTGAGGCGGGAGGGAGGGAAGGGATAAGTCAGTGGGGGACCTGTCAGGTTCAGTAGGTACCGGTTTTTGTGTAAGATTTTTCGACAGAGGGGAAGAGGCTGAAAGGTCAGGAAGCACAGCGGGAATAGAGGGAAAAGATGAACTGGAGGGTATGGAGGAAAGCGACTTTTGCTTTGATTCAAGAGAATCTAATTTGTCAAATAACCCCACATGTTTCCAAATAATTTCATCGGAGGACTGCATCAGTGGCTCCGTCAGTGAATCCATAGTGTATGAGCTTTATACTCAGAGTGTAGGCCCGGAAGGGAACAAATACGGGATGTAAAGTGGTCAAAACAGGCTGGTTGGGAAACTCAAGAAACAGGACTCAAAAAGTCACATGAAAATGGCAAGTCTAAAAACGGTGTTTTCGCAAATAAGTTTGTCGAGTAGCAGGGGAGGTAATACCAATAGGCCAGTGGCTCTTGAAGGCAGCGCATTCCAATCAGTGGAGACTACAAGTTATCGAGCAGAAAATGGATCCCACTAGAAAGCCGGGCCCAGTAGAGAGGAGACCAATACCTCGAGGTCTAAGCTGAATCAAATGCTAAATAGATTATTGTGCAGACTCCAGGGGTTCCCAAAAACGACCGATAATAGTAAAAACTAAGGGGAGATCTATGGGCAGAGCTGAAAAGTAATAAGGCAGAGAAGCAGACGAGTACAAGGTGGAGTGTGGGTTTGCTATAGCAAGGTTGCTATAGCAAGGTTGCTGGTCGGAGCTTAGTGGAGGTAGCTCCTGGTTCGTCTGGATCGATGCCCGCCCAATGACTTTCTCTTTTGTTTGTGTTGGAAACTATATGTGTCAAAATGTTGTATACTTTTTTAGAATTTCAGAGTTTTTTTTTACTTTAGTCCTATAATATTAAATTCCTAGAATATTTATTGAGTTTTGTTTGTGTATTTGGGATTGGAAAACATATGTTCCAAAAATTCATGGTTTTTTTAAATGAAATATACAATTTTAATAAATGTTTTTTTTTCTTCAATTATTAAAAAAATAAAATTATATATAAATTAGAAATAATTATTAAAAAAAAACAATTATATATAAATTAGACATTTTTATAAGTAATAAAAATTACATGAAAACATTGTAAGCTAAGGGAATATAAATTTGAATGTTTTAAGTACTATCTATCAGTTACAACTACTTATATTTAGTATATTAATAATGTTTGTTTCTTATGTGAAATATATATTAATATTTTAAATGTAGTTGTTGTTAGTAACAAGTAGGATGGTTTTTCCTTGGCATGTTTTGATGGCACGGCTCTATTTAATGGTGAGTGTTGCGGAGCTCGAGGCATCATCAAAACTCATGCGTCGAATGTTTTTAAATGGCACATCAATTGCGGAGCTGGAACAAACACCAAGGCGGAGCTCATGGGCTTATGGGCTACACTCACTCTAGCAACTTTTTGGTCTATCCAAAAAATCCAAATCCTGGGGGATTCGAAGGTTATTATTGATTGGATAAATCTAGAAGGTAATCTTCAGGTGGTGGACATTGAAGGTTGGAAGCAAAAGACTAGGGACCTGGAAAATTCATTTCAAGACATAAGCTTCCAACATATCTACAGGGGTTTCAATAAAGAGGCCAATATATTATCTAAAAGGGCGCTACTGGAGTTGGAAGGCAGACTGTCTTTCTATCAATGGTGTAATGGGGTTGAGAGTCCTCATACACATTTAGATATCTTTGAAGTTTGAGTTGGGTAAGGGGCATTGTGTTATGCTTCAGTGCGAAGAGGATATAAGCTCTTATATCTAAGTATTTGCATACTTATTGTTCTCTGTTTTTTGTCTTCTTTGGGGGAGCATTGATTGTCTAGTTAAAGCTCAGATTTTTGTAATTTTCTATTATGGCCGATCCGTTTGTATTATTAAAGGAACGATTTTGGAGTTGTAAATGGAATTATACCTTAATATAATTTCGAGATAATTTTCTATTGGAAAAAAAGTAGACACATAAAGATTGTAATGCCCAGTTTTCCCCAGTTTGTAAATATAACTATATGGACCAAGGAACTATGGAAAACTTAAAAGTGTGAATGTTTGATTTGATGGAACTTGTGTAGAAGGTCGATGAATATAAATTTTGTTATTTTAATAAAAAATGGTTACGTATTGCATGACTGCTGAAAGAAGGGATGTGCTAAGTGAGACCACAAAATGTTGTGAAAGGTGGTGGAGGGGACCAGGACTAATTGTGTTAACCTCCACCGAACCAGTACCATGCTGAAATTAATTGCTCAGATCAGAACAACCCTCTGACCCAAGAATGAATTACAATCGGGCTAGTAGGTGGGAAGGCCTCCTCAAGAGTTAATGAGGGGATGGGGAAGACTACCCATCCGTAAGGCTTCCAGACCTAACCACGGACTGGGAATGTGAGCCACAAACAATCTTGTTGAGGAAGGCAAGAAAGGAAGTGTGGTGGGAAGAGGGAGACCTGCGAAGAAAAAATGCATAGACGAGAGAGGAAGCTCTCGGGTCCGAGGAATGACTGAAAGAGGAACAGTGAGTTCTGATTACAGAAAATAGAGATTGAGCCAGGAGAAGGAGAGTAACCTTTGTCCTTATCTATTTCTATATTAGGAGAAGGAGAGTAACCTTCGTCCCTAACTTACGTTGAGGTGGAAGTAAGAGATTGAATCTCAAAGCATCGTGGCTTAATCTCGGGGGTGGCCAGTGATAAATCCATTGGGAGTGACTGAGTCTATGGTTGGGTGAAAACAAGCACCCCTTTCAGCAGTTACATCACACTATATGGTTTTGATAAGTGTTTTCTTGCCTTATGCTTTGAATTGTAAATAATGGATGTATGCGAGTATTTATATGTCTATAAAAGGTTTATTTCTCTGTAGTAAATGATTAAGTTATGAATATGCGTTATTTCCCTCGAGAGCCTATGGTTCTGCTTGATTTTTCCATATGCCCCTGTTTAGTCATTCAAAGGCACTTTCCCAGGGAACCACATCATCGTTCCAAAGTTAGAGCAATCCTCTTCGAATAACTACCATTTTGCTAACCCCACAAGTTACCTTGCCTTGATTCAGAGCTTAAAGCTCTGCGAGTTGGGAAGGTGTTCCTTTCAGATCAGTGGTCTAAAAGACTCTAAACTTATGCCTGTTTCCTTAACCAAAAACCCGACTAAGAGTAGGGATCATAGTCCAAGAGTTATACGAGGACCCATGTGACCTGGGTCTAGGAACCTTGGAGCTTGAAGATCTGAGATGTCAAATCATTACGACTGTCGATCTAAGAATGGAGATCGAGGGTGGGAGATCATTGCGGAGCACGAAAGTGAAAGTAGTAGATGCGCTAGTTCGCAGTCCGCAATTCACCATTGTCGTTGATCTCATTGGCTAGAAGATCAACGACTCCGATTTGACCAAGTTGGACGAGTACTTTCAGATTGCGGGGGGTGAGCTCCCTGATAAAGAGTACGCACGTTTGGACCCCACAATTGTTGTGAACTGTCGATTGGCAGACACCTCGGTATCGGTCGGATCACGACCGCCAGACCCTTAATATTTGTGAGATGGGTGGTCGTGAGTCCTTTTAGAAACATGAGGAGTAACGGAGTCCCTCGGTACCGTCTGTCTGAGAAGAATCGCAAAGCTCGGAAGAGATAATGTTTTCAAGAGCGAAGGCAGGACCTAAGATAGCTGAACTCGCAGGGGGGAACGAAGGTTGAGGCCTTGAACATCTACCAAACCCTCCCAAGTTGGAAGACGTCAAAATCTCAGAAGGAGGAGCGATAGCAGCTGTCAGAAGGGTTGCAGGGAAAATCCTAGACCATTAGATTAACATCTAGGAAAGCAGAGGAGAAATGCTGGGAAGAACGGATTCTAACCATCATATCTGAGCACGAAGGGACGATGGTCGTCCGATCTAAGGTAAGGTGCACGAGTTTTAACATTTGTGTGAGTGGGAGGGTGGACTGGCCAAGGTTTCGAAGTCCCGAAGTTGATCCTAGCCATTGATCGCCAGGAGATACGCGTCAACAGATCGGTGACTTTGGAGGAATCACTTCGAGAGTTTCAGAATTGACAATCGAAACTCCCGAAGCTCGGAAAGTCAAAGACCCGAAGTAATTCCCAACCATCGGATCGAAAGGGACACGTGGCAGAGATTCGTTGTCCTCGAGTGAAAGTAAAGTTTGATATTTGAGGTTCCTGAGTCCCGGAGCGCTGAAGGAGATCTAAATCGTCAGATCCAGAGGGACACGTGACGACAGATCGTAGACTTCAGAGAAATCACTTCGATAGTTTCAGATTGAGAGTTGAAACTCTCGAAGCCCGAAGTGCCGAAAGGTCGAACTGCCAAAGGGTTGAAGCATCGAAGTGCAGAAGCGCTAAAGTGTCGAAAGGTCGAAGTGTCGAAGGGCCGAAGCGTCGAAGTGCCGAAGTGCGAAAGGGCTGAAGCGTCAAAGTGCCGAAGAGCCGAAGTATATATGAACCGTCAGATCCAGAGGACAGGTGGCATGAATCTATGTATTCTGAGTAAAGACCCGAAGTAAATGTTAGCCATCAAATCATCCGAAGTAGATCTAAACCATCAGATCCAGAGGACAGGTAGCTTGAATCTATGGATTCCAAGTAAAGACCCGAAGTAAACGTCAGCTGTCAGATCGTGTGAAGTAGATCTGAACTGTTAGATCTAGAGGATGGGTGGCATGAGTCTGTGGATTCTAGGTGAAGACCCAAAGAAAACATCGATCGTTGGATCATCCGAAGTAAACCTCAAGTGTCGGATTTCCAAAGTGAATTTGAGTCGTCAGATCAACAGGTTCGGGAAATCCATTTGAGGGTTTCTTTGTTGATACGTGAGATTCACGAAGTCTGAAGTCCCAGAAATCTGAAGTGAATCCCAATCGTCTGATTAGCCGAAGCAGATCTGAGTCATCAGATCACCCGAAGTAAATCTCAAGCATTGGATCACCAAGGTGAATATGAGCCGTGAGATATTGTCTATTCAGGAGAAGGCAAGGTTTGAGAGTTGAGATTTTCGAAGTCCGAACTTCCAGAAATCCGAAGTAAATCTCAATCGTCCGATCAACCGAAGTGAAGCTGAGTCGTCAGATCACCCGAGGTGAATATCAAGCATCGGATCATCCGAAGTGGATTTGAGCCATCGGATTCAAAGGAGGCGTGGTGTAGATCTAAGAACTCTGGATAAATATCCAAAGTAATTCATAGCCGTCATATCTAAGGGAGATGTGGAGCAAATCTGGGGACTCCGGGTAAAGGCCTGAAGTAATCCTCGACCGTCAGATCAAGAAGACACGTGTCAGTAGATTATAGCCTTCGAATAAAAGCAAGTGGGAAAAAGTGGGAAGTTTTAGATTTGAGATCTCGGAAGTCCGAAACCCGAAGGAGATCTCTACCGTTGATCGAGAAGAGGACCATAGGACTGTTGATCCAGCTGAAAGGCCAACCACCCGAAGTAAAGGAAAGGTCGTTGAATAGGAGGACATGTGTTTGCAAATCGTCAACTTGGAATATTGAAGTACAGAAGAGAGCAGGTTTTGAGAGTTGAAACTCCCGAAACCCGAAACCATGAAGGAGATCTCGTCCGTTGATTTTTCAAGAGGACAAATCTGATTTGTAGGTCTGAGAGGGGAAAATATGAACCGCTAGTTTTAGAAGTACCATCAAGATCGACAGATCGACGATCTCATAGCATTGCGGGGATAAGAGTTGCACGGGCGTTAAAAATTTGAGGGTGGGCCACAATTCAAACCATGGTTTTGAAAAGAGGACACTTGGAGGCTTGAGGAGAATTGTGGGCCAAAAAGAAGTTTGATTCAAACCGCCTTTGGTTGCGTCTGCAATCAAGCGGTCCCATAAGGTCATTTCCCAAGGTCACATCAAGAGGGGGCTTATCCAGAAAAGGAGCTAACGCCCAGTACTCAGAGATTTTGCAGGGGAACGAAAGGGAAGATTGCGGGTGCCATTAAACCTGCACCAAGGAGCCGAAAGGTTCTTTGTTTGATTATAGAACGAGACCATCAAGGTCTTAGAGAGTCGTTTGGCTTCAAAATCAGAGATCCTTGACACTCAATAGCTTTACTTTCTTAACACTCAATTTGATTGTGTATAAAAGTAATCAAACGGTGAAATTATGGCTACCAATTTGGTTATGCGCATTCACAATCTCGTTGTGTTTTTTAAATCCCGTAATCATTAAAGGAAACATTCAACGTTCGCATTTTCATTCTTGCTTTCTCATTTTTGTGGAAAATTTGTATTCTTCATAGGTACAATTCAATCGACATTTTATTTGGGTAAACTAACTATGTAAACGAATTCTGACACCACCTTATGTGTATGCATTCACAGACCGTTGAAAATAGTTTTCTAATGTCTTAAAATTACATATTCTTCAAATTTTTATTGTTAAGTTTTGATTTGAAAATTTTCATTTGGATTAAAAGCATTTATCCCATAAACAGACTTCATCAGAATTCATTTGGTTTAAAAGGATTTGTTCTAAAAACCAATTCAGTTAAAAAAAATCAAAATTTATTTGGAACCTTATGATTAAATGGAACAATGTAATTAAACTTAATATATAATGGGTTTGTTGTTGTTAGTGGTGGTTGCTTCCGTGGCGTTCGGTCATCATGTTTCTTTGCTTATAATTACAATCAATTAAATATTTAAAAATTGATTATAATAATATACTTATTATAGTGAAATACCCATTCTTTTAAAACAGAAACAGAAAGTGAAAGTTTATAATTTCAAATTATATATATATAATTTAAAGATTCGGTCATCATGTTTCTTTTCTTATAATTATAATCAGTTAAATATTAAAAAAATTGATTATAAACATAATTCATAAGAATTAATTTCCTTTCTACGGATTTGTTCCAAAATATAAATTAGTTAAAAAAATAAAATCAAAATTAATTTGGAACTTTAAATATTTTTTTATTTTATTATAAACAGAATTCATTTGGTTTAAAAGGATTTGTTCCAAAATCCAAATCAGTTAAAAAAATAAAATCAAAATTAATTTGAACCTGTTGGATTACTGAGAGGGGGGTGAATAAGTAATAACGTAATTATAATCCTTTTTCTACAAATGTTATATTAATATAGAATTATTATCCAATAATGAGCAGTAATAAATAAACAATCACACACATGCACAGTACACCAGTGTTTTACGTGGAAACCCAAATCGGGAGA
>SNQJ01S0229521.1:0-10707 GCA_010110895.2 Picea sitchensis
GGGAACCAAATAGAAAAAGAAGATTTGGTTCCCCTACATGATTTTTGTGGAGGACTAACCTACTCACCATTGTCCCAAGAAGGATGAAATATATCATTATTTGGCACAACAAACGGCCCCCTCACAACATGTTGTTTTAACCCATCCTTTCCCCCCTCAACCCCAACACATGGTTGCATCAAAATATTGTCCCTATGCAAGGGGGAATGGAAGGTAACCCTCGTCATGAGGGGTCTTCCTCGAATTCTTCTATTTTCATGGGTGAAAAAATGGTCAATTTTCAAATGAAATCCAACACTTATGAAAATTCTGAGACTACTCCTATTGTTAATGAGTCAACATTGTATTCCCATCTTGGTAGCTCTCTTAATATTGAGAATCCATACTTTGATTACACCACGTTTCCCCTAGAAGGGTGTTCTTTGACGAACAACACATAATCCCAACACACGAGTCGCCCACAACTACAATATTGTGGAAGACTTGGCCCAGACACCTTGCTCCATGTCAGCACTCAAAATTATCCAAAGTCACCTAGTGCAACAAAAATTCTTGTTTTATATTATAGGTGGGGTTTATCCCTTAGGGTCGAGTATGATAACCTTTAATTCTGATTAGGTTACTAATAGGCTCTCCCATCAATTCTCCTTCTAGATCAAAGTGTGATTGATGGGGAAAAACATCTTATGAACCATGGTTGATGAAGGAGCTTTGACTTGCATCATGTCTATTTATTGTTGGAAGGCCCTCATATCTCCTAAGCTCGACACTTTTGCAACACTTTTAAAATCATTTGATGGACATTTTTTCTAGCATCATGGAATAGTCACCACCTTACTCATCAATTTAGGTGGTAAGACTATCTCTATTGACATGGAGGTCGTCGGCGCACCTCTTGAGTACAATTTTATACTCGGGCGCACTTGGTTCTACAAGATGACTTGTTGGCCCTTGACCAAGTTTTGGATATCCTTGGTCAGGTTTGACCTATTTTGGGACTTCGACAGGCTGTCGAAGATGGAGTGCAAGTTGAAGCAGAGATCGTGGAATCTCGGCCCCTTTTTAGGGATTTTTGGGTTTTGGTCTTATGTAATGGGTATGGGGACGTCGGCCCATGGGTTTACCCATGTTTAGGTCCATTTTGTAATGTATAAAAAGATGTCTAGGCGATGTAAGAGTAGGATGATATAGACATCTGTGTGATGATGTTCTAAGTGCAAGTGATAGTTGTACATGCTTTGTGCATACTGTGTGAAGTTTGCAAGGCTAAGTGCAAGTGACTGTAAGAGATTGTGTAAAGGCTTTGTGCTGTAACCTAGCTCAGGGAAGGAGGATATGGTGAGGTGCGTGCAGATATCCTATCCTATGTAGAGTAGGACCTTATGGCTCTATGCATGTAGATGATTGACAAAAGATAATAAAGAAGACAAAGAGTTGGTGGACGTAGCCCCAATCTGGGGGTGAACCACATATATCATGTGTTATGGATGCTTTGTGCATCTTGATTATTGCTTTGTGCCTTTGATGTGACTTATTCTTAGTGTTGTTATCTTTATGAATGTTAGAAGCATCTGATATAATAGCTTAGTGCTCGGTAATGCGAATAAATGCTAGATCTGTTCTGTTTATTTAGGATAAGTGCTTACATGTGTTGAATCTTGTTGAATATTGTGTTGCATTGTAATTAGGGTTTATCTGCTCTGTAGACAAAGGTTAAGTACTAATGAATGACATCTACTAAGTGCTTTGTTAGAGTATTGTAATCACATATTTGTGTCCCAACTAAGGTTGCAAACAATGGAGTTCTGCAACCACCCCTGCCTCTACCTCGGGTGAGACTTCATCTACTTCACAGGTGTTTCTGAAAGGGACGGTATTTATGGTTGTGTTGGTGCGTTGTTGAAGCATTGAAACCTGGGTCTACCCCTGTGCCAACAAATTGTTCTGTTTTCGGGATGTCAAACTGAGATTGCTGGGAATCGAGGAAAAGAAAGAAATATTTGTGCATAGATATGTTGCTTTAGTGCACAGTGTTCTACTTGATTTATGAAGTTTTATGCTAAGAAAGGAGGCAGATCTGAAGAAACGAGGTAAGATCTGAAAGCTTTGTGCTTTGATAGAGGTAAGATAATTGGAAATTTTTGTTTCGAAATTATGGATCTAGGTATATTTGATAAATTGTGTCCTAGTCTGAAAACTAGGGCACAGTTAGAAGAAAGAAGATTTGATATGAGTAGATCTGATAGAAATAATGAAAGATATGTTATTCCTATGCATAGAAAAAATGTTTGGACTAACAAATGGATGCGAGATCCTAGGAAGAATTTTTTGTAGGTTAGTTAATATGATCCTAGTGATCAGTACAAGAAAGGCTTGGGATCATTTAAGAGAAAGAGAATATTAACCCTTTGTTACAGTTGTAGAAGATCATACCATATTGCTAAGGATTTCCCTGATAAACAACCTAGTTGTCTTTGTTGTAAAGCTATGGACCATGAAGTTTTGGATTTCCCTAGAATGATGCTAAACTTGAAAGAATGAATATGGAACAAGATAAACATGAGAAAGACTCAGAAATTAAGACCATGGAAGAACCCCAGAAAGAATCAAAGATTGTATTACTACAAATGAAATAAACCTTGAATGACCACAGAGATATCAACTTATCAAAGATCTTAAAAGACAAAGAATGTATAGAAGAAAGAATAGGAGACTTCGACATAGATTGTGTTCTGGATGAGGAAACACAGGTGAATGTCATGATAGAAAGAACTTGGGCAATTTTAGGAAAGCCTGTTGCGATTCCCTCATTGGAAGGAATAGGATTATTTAGAGGAAAGTTGATAACCCTATGTGCAAGACTTACCCAGACATCTATGAGTTCTCATGTCACTTCGATAGAAGAATAATTTGAGGTTGTTAAATTTATTGAGAACAATGCCCCATTTTCTATGTTACTAGGAAAAATATGGATTGAGAAAGATCAGATCCGAAGAAAATAAGAAGAGGAATCTCTAGAATAGAAAAAGAAAGAAATAAGAGACTTCATGTCTAAGAGAATAACACACTTACTGGAAGAACGAGAAAACCATTCGAAACTACTAAGGACCACAAATCTAGTTGTCGAAGTTGAAAAAACACAAGAAGACCTGAAACATTTTCCTGTACAAGAAAGTAGAGCGCCTACCCCAAACAGAGAAGAAGTATTGACCTTGGACCTTACGAAAGACCATCAATAGCGTGAAGTTACTATGCCAAGAGGAGATAAGAATCAGAATGGGAAGAGGAACCCAGTAACACAGATCACAGGGAAGAAGGCTAGAAAGCTTAGTAAGAAGAAGGCAAAGTTGGAGAAATTACAGGAAGTTCCAGAGAAGACTTTGCAAAAGGAAGGTCCCCAAAATTTGAACTTTGCTAGAATATTAGAGCAACTTAGATTGGCACTTCGCCATAGCAGAGCGATATGACCGTTGGAGGCATTATAACCATTAGATTGACATTCCCAAATGGTTAGGATAGACATTATGATGAGAAACCTCGCCATTGGACTGTTGGGATCGTATCGTAACGGACATAACTGCATTGATGAAGGCTTCTTGTCCATTGGAAGGATCCCTTACATCGTTGTCTACTTATGCTGTCGACTGTTGTGCCGAGCACACTTTTGCGAATTGCATCTGAGCCAACAAGAGAACTCATTGTTACTGTGTTGTGCTTATTGATACCTCGCCATCCATTCTATTGCATTAATAAATTGTTCATCAACCTGAGATATCCGATCTCGAGCGTGCATGTCGTACGAGCTCAACGTTGTTGAAAATTTAGTAGAGGAAATTTTAATAGACCTAATGGCAGAGAGAGTGATGTCCACATGAGTTCAATCCTCATCGATGCAACGAGTGCAAGCCTCCTCGTCGATTGCTCACGGATTCGTACCATCCTGAGTTGCAGATGAGAAAAGAACCAAACATCAAGATGATTTAGAAAACATGAAGTTAATCCCTTCCATCCTTCCTGACTACATCCCTCCTCTGTCTGACGCAGTGAATCGTGAAAGTGTCCCTAGGGACATAAACTACACCTTGGTTACTGCGTACCTCCTAAAGGGGATACGCACAGGCAAGCCTCAGTCGGATAATATCATGGCACTAAATATCAATGACTTTAACCTAGGGTATCGCAAGAACTTCAACATGATTTCTCCTCATAGGTATTTGACTAGGATGAAGGGGAAGAAGTCGAGGATAATCCCCCAACCATGGACTATGGACCTTGCACAGTCCACCATCCTGAACGTAATGAAAATACCCCATTTTGGAAGGAACCAGGAGGTTAACGTGTGCATTAATATCCTTTTGTCGAGCTTCCATGGTAGTTATTTATGGCTAGATGGACGCATCACCATTGATCTGGCGTTGATCCATCAAATCATCGAATTAAGCATGCAAGGACCAGACCCACAAGACTTCTACCCAGGGAAGGTTGCAGACTGCACCCTGGCGTAGAAGATTAAAGATACATACGACAATGTGGAGAAGGGGAAGCGAGGCTACAAGGTAGCCTCCATCCATAATTGTGCAGTGCACCTTGCTTTCCAGTTGATTGTTTGTAAGCTAGTCCAAAATAACAGATCCATGCAGGTCACAGGGTTTGTTGTTGACCTCACAGGGAAATGTGTAGAGGGGCTACAGGGGCAAAGTACTTAGTGAACCAGTTAGACCAAGACTGTCATGAATCTCATAATCAGGGCTATGAGTTCCATTTTAGTTGCCTATTGATCCTCTTCGCGTTCATATCTTGGGAGATGATGGAAGGTGAAACCTTCCCTAAATTAGAGCCATCTGAACCCTTAGCAATGAAGTTCACTTTGCTATGGTATTCAAGCGATATGGGAAAACAATGGCAATCAAACGTGGTGTTCCACACCTACTACCTACAGTTAAAGAGGGATATTGAGTTTATCCCTCATATAACGTTGAACACCCTGCACAGGTTCAGGCCATTTGTGAAGTTCCACGTAGACAAACATTTTATCTACATCACTGCGCCTGGAGACAAACACAAAGAAGTACTACATAGTTATTACAAACTCACAGAAGAGGATTTAGAAGAAATAACTAAGGAGTGGCCTACAGGGCTCCTTATCCGTATTGACCCCGCAGACCCCTGTGCCAACATGACTACAATTATCTCATTGGTATTTAGGGTCTTACACTTCCATCATCAAGGGAAGATAGCGATGATTATCAACTTGTATTCTATACCCCAGACCTTGGATCCAATGTGGGGTCTAATGTACCCTTTTTCAGTGATACCAAAGTTTTATATTCATGTTGGTGCAGGGATGGTCAAATATCCTTCACTCATGGGTATTTTTCCCCTTCCCCCACCATCTCTTATTGGGAATTTTTCTCCTATAAACATCATTTCATCATTTACTAGTGGATCCCTTGGGTCTTCTGATCCTTAACCAGTACCTCATCTCAAGGATGTTGAATCATATGGAGCATTTTTTCCTCTCACAGCAATATATATTTTCAATCCAACAATCCCATCAGTATCCATTAATATCGATCAGCACCTCCATCCTCATATGGAATGTGATCAACCTAGTCCTCCCATATGATTTTTTGACTCTCCACGTTCACATGATTTCCTAGATATTGAGTTATCTTCTAAATAGGCCATTCTGGAAGTCACAACTTCCATAGAAAATACAAAGGATGAGGTGATTCATCTATTATATTTCCCCTAATGAGAGTTATCTTGATAAGTCTTGATCTGGGACTGGGGGAATTTGTTGGGTCATCGAGTATTCCTCCTAGTCTTGGCCTTTTTCCACCTAATCAGATTTTTTTTTTGAAACTTTCCATTGAGTTCTCTACTCTCCCTCACTACAAATATTTGTGTTTTGTACCTCCTTTAGGTCTTGATGGACATCATAAAGGAGATATCCTAGCTCACGAAACAACTCCAAATGAGTATCTTCGGTTGTATAAATTTGTTAATATGTGGCATGGCCCTGATATGATATTCCATATGATGTTGACATTGGCTCATGAGTTCATTGATTATGAAAAAGATCCTTGGCCTGAGCCTAGCAATGGAATATGCATTGCTTAAATCATCAATCTATGTAGTTCCTTGTACATAGGTGTGTGGTGTGAGTGCCTTTTATTTTTCATATATCATATCCAAAAATACAAAAATATTTTCTGCTCTTAGATTGCACTATGCATTTTGACCTCTAGAATCTAGTTTACATGTGTTGACAGGATTACAGGGACTTTTCTTACAGAAATGGCGAATTCACCTAAACTTGAGGTACGTGTCCTTAAACTAGCATACATGGATATGTTTTTCCCTGTGATAACATCTTGCATTATTAACCATTTATTTTTTCGTCACTATGCATTAGGTTCAATCCCGACAGGTTTCAACATCAACCCCTCATTTTTTCATGTCGTAAATTATTTTGTAGTGCTTACCCTCCATTGGCACCCTATTTAGCACTTGGATTGCCAATCAATTCTCATCAAGGGATTTCCCCTAGGCTCGAGAGCCTTCTTTTAACCCCACCACAATTTGGTGATTGAGCCTCATTCCTCTCTCTTCATCTACATTTTGGACATATCCCAAGGGGGTTCCCACCCTTTTATTGTTGATTAATGATTTCCTATGCATTTTCTTCTTACATCATGCCTCCTTCCGCTGCATTTCTATTTTTCCATATCTCGCTTACTGCTATGAAATATCCCTTGACCATCCACCTCTTGCATTATTCGACCTCCATTTTTCATCCATCCACCCATGGAGAGATCAGATACTAAGAGTGGCTTTCACTTTCTAGTGACATTTGCATTAATTTTTCTTAGGTCAATTCCATGCGCTTGGAACATAAGAGCATGTTGTTTAGCCACTTGTTCTCTCTATATGAGTATACTTATCTCTTTTTCGAACTTGTAAAAGGACACGAAAAAGATACTATCGAGAACACTTTCATCTCTTTTTTAGACTCATAAAAGAACACAAAAAATATGCATACCGAGCATGCTTATGTCCTTCTTTCATGCTCGTTAAAACATGAAGGAGACATAAAAAACAAAAAAGTAAAAAAAAAGAGTGGGCTATGTTTACCATTGGTATATTCTCAAAATGGAAATGTCGGTCGAGTCACCCTTGAACATGGATCCTATTTGATTCCTCATATTACATTTCAGTTTTAGTTTGCTTAGGAGCCATCCTAGTAATATGAGTCACATATACTCCTCTTGATGGTTACTCTTCTAGTCATATTGGAGAGTGCTTCAATTCCTCTTGCGTTTTTGCATTGTATTCATCCAACTCTTGTGTCTTGATTCCAAGTCACCATTGTGTCGTACTATATGTTTAAGAGAAGTTTAATCCCGAGTCATTTTTTTTTGTTAACTTTTTGAGTTGCCAATCCCCATGTTAGTTTTACTTGGTGATACTCTCTCTTCACATCATATCTCAATTTATGTTTCATGTCTATTGATGGGGGATACATTAAGGCCCTCCTTCAATAGATCTCGTCCTCTCCACCTGTTGATGAGCGTTTATGACACATCGTCAACTGGAAGGGAACAGTCTGGTCCGAGGTTGTCTAAATAACCCAATCCATTTGCAATAACTACCCCTGACGGGTTTAACGGCTATGTTAGCCAATAAAAGGATATAATATAAACTACGAAAATAAAATAACTAAATATGCATTAACAAAGATCTACTATATACATTCACTATTCACACTTTTATATCAAAATATACAAATAAATAGGTGTGAGATTTACGAGAAACCTTGTAAACTAAGGTTATACAAGAGAACCGAATCTCAGGAAAAATTAAATAGACCTAGAATATACTACTAATATATTTTTAACTTTGAAACTAAAAAAGTAAAATAAATGAATGTAAATAATAATGTTTTAACTTAAATAAACAAAGTATTTAAGATTAAATGTTAATTTACATTCACAAAATATAAATCAAAACAAAAAGGAAATCATTAACCTATAATTGGCCAGTATTTAAAGAGAACTTTTGGTTGTGCCTTCCTGTATAACGTTGCTCCAACAACCTATCTATTAAGAGAAATATATAGCATAAGGTTGTGTAATTCTAAGATTGTGACAGTGTCGGGATGAAAATCACTTTGACTGACAATTTAAATCTTATTTAAAATGCAGAAAGAACTTTCAAATCATGATTCTTAGTGAAGATATAATAGACTAATCAACAATAAGAAAAATCCCAATTGAACAATTATATCTTTACACATCTGAATTACATGAATAAACTCAATATAATACAAGATTTGTATCAAAATAATACAATCACCAAGACCAAGATAATTGGGATAATAGACTCTTAAAGATTGATAAAATCAATACATAAATGATAGCAATTAATCATGTATTGATAAAACAGACTAAAGCTAATTTAAATCAATGCATAATCAATTACTCAAAGAATATGAAGATATTATAATGAAAACAAAACCCTTTTACTCTCAGGAAAAAATCCATTAAGAAAACTGGAATTTCATATTCTTCTTCGAAAATACTAGTCCATTCTCCCAAAAATTCCAACCATCGGTTACTCCTTTTGAAAAGAAAAAGTTCAAAAAATAAATAATATAAAAAATAAAGGATAAAAATCCTCCTCTGAATTTCTTCAATCTCCAAGGATCTAAACTTTCTCATATATTTATGCAATGAATGAACAGTCTGGGCATCACTAAAAATTTCCGCCACATGAAATTTTCCTCATAAAGAAACAAAAATATCTCTCATATCACGCGTTTATTTGGGAAAATATTGAAAGTAAGCTAAATGGGTCCATTTTTCAGATGGGTTTTCAACCATTTCTTCATATTCCTCACGGTTTGGCTGCAATTAGTCCCACAAAATTGTATGTATGTTCTTGAACGCATTTCCAAATCTTATATGGTGTTGCTCATAAATTATTTGCATCAATCCAGTGTTATTTTTGGATCAATTATCTTGAACATATTTAGATAATAAAATCAATCCATGATCAGATCCGTATCAAATATCTGATAATAGAAACCTGTGAAACAAAAATAAACCAATTTAATAACCTAAATATAAAAATTGTGAATAAAACAAAATCTAGAACAATAAATTTAAAATGAATTTAAACCAAAAGCTAACTATAAGTTGTAAACAAACATTGGTTATATTTTCCTTTCAAATATGATCATAAAATTCTAGAAGCTTCAAGTTGATGGAGAGGAGAAAAATATTAATTTTGGGTTTCCACAAAATCAAACAAATGATAGATAATTATTTTTTTATTTTTTTTTTATTTTGAAATGAGATGCAAAATGACAAAAGAATTTAATTAATTAAACCCACCAAATGATTTTGTGAAAATGAGAAACCAACCAAGATATTATTTGATGAAGTATTGAAACCATTATTCAAAATATTCAAACTTGCTAATGAACAAAAGACGAAAACATAATCATAATTTAAACGAAAGTAAACAGTTGATAAAAATTAGCGTTTTTGTTTAAATTGAGATTTCCATGCTCGTTTCTAAATTTTGACATTTACTCTTGTAATGAATGTCTCATACTATGGTGAATGTCTTAAGTTTTTCTCAAAGAAAGCCAAGGTCTAGAACTATTCAAAAAGATTGATTCTATAGCTCATTGTAATTGTCAAGATTCTAATGGTGGCCCTTTAAATTTTGTAAGAATTTAGGGGGAGTTATTGGGGCCCAAAACCACCTCAGAACATTATCTAGGACAGGGATATAGAAACCAACTAGTAGGATCTTGTATTCCTCAGTGGAAAGCCTCCTTATGATCAAAAATGGGTTTACATCATTGACTCTTGATCGATTTATTCTACGAGTGTTTGACATCATATCATCTATTCACACTCACTAGATTGTAATAGGTTCCTTGGGGTCCATCTTTCTCATTGATGGATTCCCTCGCATCTGTTATTAGTATACATTAATGATTGGTAATCAGACAGTGTCTACCATGATCGACATCAACTCATCTATTCACATGATGTAGATTCATACCATCAGAGTTTGGGACAAAGACCTTGGGATTTGGGCCACATCATTCCTTTATAACATCCCCTCCGAAGTTACAATGGAGTTTATCACTTGTATATGAGTACTTTGAATACTTCTGGGTCACTTTCCTTAGTGCTCATTTTCTTCCTGATATGTATATGATGTGTCATATATCCACATTGTATTTCCTAGTGGATATAATTGTATTCATGACATAGATCCACATTGTATTGTCTCATGGTTATGATCTTATTGATGACATGGATCCATCGTGTTTTTTTCGTAGCCATGGTATTGGTTTTCATTTCATGTATCCGTAGTGTATTGTTTGGAGGCCATTCTTTGATACTCTTCAGAGTTTTCATATGTATACCAAGGGGATGGTCTATATATGTATTCATCCTTGGTTTTTTATTGCACACACTCTTTGACCTTCAAACTATTGGAGCATAACCCTAACTTACATTAGTTTATACCTAGCTTAGACTCCTATATATTGGTTAATACATTCATTTACACTTTATTTCACCTAATTTGGCCACATAGAGAAGAAGGGTGCCTCATCCCTAGATTTTAGGGAAAACTGCTAATTTTAGATCAAGACTCAACTCTCGGTTCTTGATTTTCTCG
>SNQJ01S0229522.1:1479-14352 GCA_010110895.2 Picea sitchensis
TTAAGATCATATTTGAAAGGAAATTATAAACAATGTTTGTTTATAACTTATAGTTAGTTTAAATTCATTTTTGATTTTATTGTTCTAGATTTTGTTTTATTCACAATTTTTAGGTTATTAATTTATGATTCTTTTTGTTTCACAGGTTTCTATTATCAGTTATTTGGTAGATCATGATTTGATTTTATTATCTAAATACGTTCAAGATGATTGATCCAAAAATAATATTGGATTGATGAAAATAATTTTATGAGCAACAACATATAAAATTTGGAAAGGCGTCAAGATCATATAGGTGATTTTGTAGGACTGATTGCAGCCAAACCGTAAGGAATTTGAAGACACGGTTGAAAACCCATTTCCCAAATGGACCCATTTGGCTTTCACACGGAAAATTTCTCAAAAAAATGCACGTTTTGAGAGATATTTGTCTCTCTTTACGAGACAAATTTTAGGTGGTGGAAATTATTAGTGATGCCCAGACTGTTAATTCATTGTATAAATATATGAGAAAGTTCAGAGCCAGAGAGATCCAAGAATTGGAGAGGAAGATTTTTATCCTTTATCTTTTGTATATTATTTATTTTGTAAACTTTTATTCTTTTCAAATGGAGTAACGAATGGTTGGAATCTTTGGGAGAATGGACGAGTATTTTCAAAGAAGAATATGGAATTCCATGTTGCTTAATGGCTTTTGTCCTGTGAGTAAAATGGTTCTATTTTCATTATAATATCTTCATATTCTTTGAATAATTGATTATGCATTGATTTAAATTAGCTTTAGTCTTTTTTATCAATACATGGTTAATTGCTATCATTTATGTATTATTTTTTTCAATCTTTAAGAGTCTATTATCCAAAAAATTCTTCCGGGACTACAATATGGGCATGTGATTTTGAGAAAGAATATGGGAAAGCAATTCATCTTTGACTTTAGACCTGTGTGATGCTTATTCCATTTCGTTCTTTCATTACTGTTGTATTATGAGAATATTATTATGGTTGATTTTAGCTTTAGCTTGTCATCATATGGTGTTTTCATACTGTTAAATGTTATATGCTGTCCATAATTTCTTATTCCATTTTTTTATGTGTGATCAATCAATCATTTGATTATTGTTGAATTTATATCTAATGTTAAATGATGGATAATATCAATACCCAGAATTGAGTTTTCTTTCGTTCTTAAATATTGATTATCTTAATATCACATGATTTTTAATTAGATGTCTTTCTGTTGTTATTAATTTACTCCAATATCAAATACTTCTTTGAATGTATTCTGGAAGTGCTAGTATTGTTCTGTTATAGGTTTTCCTTAACAACAGTACAGGCATGAGCTCATACAACAAAGGAAGATAAACTCAGTTGACTGATCAGTTAGAGGTTAGTAGATGCATTCTTTTATTTTATTTAGAGTTGTTTATGAATGAAACGATGATTTCATTAATTAGCTTTGACTGTTTTTGTGTCACTATTTCAATCGTATTCATTTAGTATTTATTTGTTTAATATCTTTAAAAAAAACAAAAAGAAGTATTGTTCATATTTGATTCAGAAACTTTATCAAACAATCATTTTCGCAAGATTTCATGCAAACCTCGTAAACTATGTATAAACTGTTTATAATCATTTGTATATACACATTCTTAGAACAATATTTATAATTATTGTGTCGATTGTTAGAATATTTTCTTTAGTTAGTTTATTTCATTTTGCTATCTTTAGGACCCTATTTGGCTAACGAAGCCATTAAACCCGTCAGGATAGGTCATACCAAACGACTTGGGTTAATTAGACAACCCTAGATGTGGTCTATCCTTCTAGTTGACGGTGTGTCACTTACACTTGTCAACATAAGGCGAAGAGCACAATCCGGTTGTGTCCCTCAGATTCATTATTACCGAATGTGTCAGGGGAGGCTACAACCAAGGCATTGTTGGCCCTTGACCAAGTTTTGAGGATTCTTGGTTATGTTTGACCTACTTTTGGGACTTCAATAGGTTGTCAAAGGAGGAGCGCAAGACGAAGCGGAGATCGCGGGATATCGGCCCCTTTTTAGGGTTTTTTGGGTTTTGGGCTTATGTAAAGGGTATGGGAATGTCGGCCCCTGGGTTTACCCATATATAGGCCCTTTTTGTAATATATAAATAGAAGACTAAGCGATGTAAGTAGAAGAAGAGAAAGTCAGTTGTAAGTGGTGCTAAGTGCTAGTATTTGATCTATGTGATCAGGAGTTGTAAATGATTTTTGCATACTGTGTGAGGCTTGCAAGGCTAAGTGCAAGTAACTGTAAGAGACTATGTAAGGCTTGGTGCTGTGCCCTAGATCGGAAGGAGGATTTGGCGGAGTGCACATAGATCTCTTGTCTTCTGTGGAGTAGGATTTTGATACTATGTGCCTGTAAGAAGCTTGACCAAAGATAATAAAGAAGAGAAGATTTGGTGGACGTAGCCCCAGGGTGGGGATGAACCAGATACATGCTGTGTTGTTATGCTTTGTGCGATGTATTGATGTGTTTACTTGCTTAGTGATTTAATATAGATGAATGATAGATAGATCTATTGATGATTTGTGCTTAATGATGTGGATGGATGTTAGATCTGACTTATGTAAGTATGCTTAGTGCTTAAATACCTTAAATCTGAATGAGTACTAGGATGTTCTACAGTTTAGGGTTTAACTGCACTATAACTAAGAACTGGATATTGATGAATGTTAATGCTAAGTGCTCTGTTAAGTGTTAGAATCATAGATCTGTGTCCCAGCTAAGGTTACAAACATCTGAGTCCTGCAACCACCCCTACCTCTACCTCGGGTGAGACTTCATCTGATTCGCAGGTGTTGCTGAAAGGGCCGATAGTTAGGGTTTTTTTGGTGCGTTGTTATAGCGTTGAACCCTGCATCTGCCCCTTTGCCAACAAAAAGTTCCATTGCCGGGACCTGAAACTGTGATTGCTGGGAACTGAGGAAGAAGAAGCTTTGTGCGAAGATCTGAACTGAAAAAGAGAAAAGCCCCATGCATAGAACTGTTGCCCTAATATGTAGTACTACTTAATCTATGGAGCTCTGTGCCAAGAGGAAGGGTCAGATCTGAAGAAAAGAGGTAAGATCTGAAGAAAAAAGATAAGATCTGGGAGCTTTGTGCCCTGATAAAGGTGAAAGTGAGACTAAAGAGGTAAGATCTGCAAGCTCTGTGCTCTGATAAAGGTAAGAATAGTGAAAAGTTTTAAATCTGAAAGCTTTGTGCTTTGCTGAAGTAAGATAGTTGAAAATTTTTGTTTCAAAAGTATGAATCTAGGCATGTTTGATAAGATTTGTCCTAGCTTGAAAACTAGAGCACCGATAGATGAAAGAAGATTTGATATAAGTAGATCTGATAAGAATAGTGAAAGATATGTTATACCTATGCATATAGAGAATGTTTGGACTAAAAAATGGATGCAAGACCCTAGAAATAATTTGTTGCAGGTTAGCTACTATGATCCTAGTGCACAGTACAGGAAAAGCTATGGATCATTTAAAAGAAAGAGAGGATTAACCCTTTGCTACAGTTGTAGAAAACCAGGACATCTTACTAAGGAATGCTCTGGAAGGAGACCTAGTTGCCTCTATTGCAATGATATGGACCATGAAGTATTAGATTGCCCTAGAATGTCTGCTAAGGTTAAAAGGATGAATATGAGACAAGAAGACCATGAGAAAGGTCAAGCAACTGAAACCAGAACAAAACCCCAGAAAGAATCAAAGAAAGTATTGCTACAGATGAATGAAACCTTGAATAACCATTGACATGTCAGCTTATCAGAGATCTTCAAAGAAAAATAATGCATAGAAGCAAGAATAGAAAACTTCGACATTGACTATGCTCTGGATGAAGAAAGACAGGGGAATATTATGACAGAAAGAACTTGGGAAACTTTGGGAAAGCCTGCTATGATTCCTTCATTGGGAGGAATAGAGATATTCAGAGGAAAGATGATAAAACTATGTGGAAGGCTCACCCAGATATCTATGAATGCCAATGGAACTTTGACAGAGGAAGAATTTGAAGTTGTTAAATTTATTGAGAACAACGCTCCATTTGCTATGTTACTAGAAAAACCTTGGATTGAAGGAGGTTAGGCTAGAAGGAAGGAAGAAGAAGTCTTAGAGAAGAAGAAGAAAGAATTAAAAGATTTCATGACTAGGAGGATCACACACTTGATTGAAGAACAAGAGAACAAATCAAAGTTGTTTAACTCTAGAGACTGGGATGTCGAAGCTGGAAGAACACTAGAAGACCCAAAGAAGACTGAAGTACCTATTCCAGATATAGATGAAGTATTACCCCTGATGTCTAGGAGAGAATCTCAACAATGCAAAATTACTATGCCAAGAGGGGTTAAGAATTAGAATGGAAAAAGGAATACCAAGATGAAAATCATTGGGAAAAAGGCTAGAAATCTAAGTAAGAAGAGAGCTAAGATCGAAAAGTTACAGAAGGTTCTAGAGGAAACTTCATAGAAGGAAAATTTTCAAAATTGGAACTTTGTCGGGATATCAGAACAACGTCACATGGCACTTCGCCATGGCGAAGCAATATAGCCATTGGAAACAGTATAACCGTTAGACCGATGCCCCGAAGGGGTAGAAAGAAATTTATGGTCAGAAAGCTCGCCACCAGACCGTTGGGACCGCACCATAACGGACATAACTGAGTTAATGAAGGATTCTCACTCATTGCAAGAGACCCGTTGCCAAGTTATCTATTTATCCCGTCGCTCCATGCACCGAGAACACTTTTGCCAACCGTGATGATCTGAGCCCGCATAATAGTTGATTTTGCACAATGATCATTGCGCTATTGTCTTCCATCTCGTTGCATTGACTAGCTACTCTTCTAACTCGAGATATTCAATCACGAGCATGTATGTTTGAAGAACTTAGCGGAATCGAAGAGTTTGTGAAGGAAGTACTCATTGACCTCATGAATGAGAGAGTCATGTCTGAGAGAGTAATGTTTGTGGGTGTACAAGCGTCATCGACGAGAGGAGTGCAAGCCTCCCCATCGACTGCTCGTGGAGCCGGACCATTTCGACCATCAGCGAGAAAGAGAACCAAGAACAAAGATGACCTAGCTAATGTGAAGCTGATCTTGACCATATTGCCCGACTACATCCTGCCTCTGGCCAGCGCGGTGAGTCGTGATAGTGTGCCAAGAGATTTTGAGTACACCATGGTTACTGCGTACCTCCCGAAGGGGATACACGCAGTTCGAGCGTAGTAGGACAAGATCGCAGCGTTGAAGTTCAACGACTTCAACTCAGAGATCGCAAGAACCATAGCATGCTCACCCCGTACAAATACCTGACCAAGACAAAGGGGAAGAACTCAAAGATAATCCCCTAGACGTGGATAATGAACCTTGTGCAGTCCACCCTGCTAAATGTAATGAAAATCCTACACTTTGGAAGGCACCAGGAAGTCAACACCCATGTCAAGATGCTACTGTCATGTTACCATGGAAGTTACTTATGGCTAGACCACCGTATTATAGTCTATCCGATGCTGATCCATAGGATCACAGGGTTGAGTATGCAAGGACCTGACCCACAGGAGTTCTATCTAGGAAAAGCCACAGATCGCGCACTAGCATAGAATATCAAGGATACATATGACGATGTTGAGAAGGGGACACAAGGTTACAAGGTAGCCTCCATATATAATGGCACAGTGCACCTAGCATGCCAATTAATAGCTGGAAAACTAGTAAGGAAGAACCAACCCACGCAAGTCACGGGCTTTGCCGTTGACCTCGTGGGGAAGTGTGTAGAAGGTCTACAGATGAACTGGGTGAAGTACCTAGTCAATCATCTTGAACTAGACTTCCGTGAAGCGCAGGATCAGGGCTACGAGTTTCACTTCAGCTGGCTCCTGATCCTCATCATGTTTGTTTCCTAGGAAATGCTGGAAGGTGCGACCTTCCCGGACATCGAGCCGTTCGAGCCGCTTGCTGCAAAGTTCACCACACTCTGGTATTCAAGTGATATGAACAAATAGTGGTAGTTGAACACTATTTTTCATACATATTACCTTCATTTGAAGAGAGCCATCGAATCTGAACCTCACATGACTCTGAACACCTTACAGAGATTTCGACCCCTAATAAAGTTCAACGTAGATCAACATTTCATCTACATTACAGTGTGAGCCGATGAACATAAGGAACAACTCCAGTCGCACTATAAACTTACGAAAGAGGACCTTGAGGAGATCACTAAGGACTGGTACGCAAACCTCCTTATCCTTGCTGACCCTGAACTGGACAGCCCGGAGGCCACTCACAAAGAACAGAACACACCCAGAACCAACAGAAGGAAGAAGACTGAAGAGGTCCAAGACTTAAGCAACGCCTCAGGAAAGACTGCTTTGGTATCCCCTAACCAAGGGGGTGATGATGAAGTAGAAAAGATAAATGACGAAGTATAAGTTGAACAGAAGCAAGGCGAAGTAACACCGCCTAGAGACGAGGTTGGCCCCTTGAAGAAGAGGAAGGTTTCTCCCCCGAAACCTTCCTCTTGGAAGAAATAAAGAGCCACCGTGACCAAGATGAAAACTATACTCACCACCGATGATTTTGACTTCATCATAGCAACTCTAATCGACGCTTTACTGGAAATCATGGAGAAACAAGAAGCCAAACAGGAGGAAATGTATGATAGAATTAAGGTCTAACTCTGAGGGGTACAACAGGCACTTCAGTCCAGTTGCACAATCTCCACTGCGCCCCTGCCATTGGGAGAACCATAGTTGGGAGATGAGCCAACCCAACTCCGCCGACTAGTAGATGCAACCGAATCTTTCCTTTGACGAGCACAAGAAGAAACAGAACAAGCAACCCAGGCCTTGAAGAAAGTGCAAGGAGTACTCGTAGAACAATGCAGAGTTGCAGAGTAGGAGAAGGTTGCTCTCCAGGCAAAGTTTGATGAAGAGAAAGCACAAATGTAATAAGGAAAAGAACAGTTGCTCGCGGAGCAACTCGAAGTGAAAGAAGTAGTCAATAGAGCACTTCGCTCTGTGATAGGCTTAGAGCCACAGGTAGAAGACCAAGTTATGCATCAAGTAGAGTAACTCGTGGAAGCTATCCAACAACTACAACAAATAATAACAGACTTATAGCTCTGCACAGTGCCTGACACTCCACAGGATGTAAGGGATCAAAGAGAAGTAACTGCCCGGAGCACAGTTGAGAGAATAAAGGCCCTTGCCATGGAATTCAAGAAACTGAGTGATCATAGTGCCCAAACATATGAGAGACTCACTGAGAACCCAGAACTGAAGGCACTGGAGTCATAGCTCCAGGAAGCGAAGCAACAAGCCAAAACAATACAGGTGCAGTTGAAGCCCCTGTCAGCTGTGGAAAAAATGAAGCGATCTCAGGAGCAACGCACTGCCCAGCAGCAGGTCCATACTATCTAGAGCAGAGTCATGGAAGTGACTAAGAGGCTCCAACCTGTACAGGATGAGGCTTGCCAATTGTTCACAGAGATCGAAGGCCGAGGAGTAGAACTGGAGCAGGTCGTCACTGCAGCTGAACAACGCCTAGAAGGACCTGTCAATGAAGCAATCATCCAAGAGTTCGTTGAATAGGAGGCTATGGCACAACAATAATTCAAAGCAGCTCGAGGCTTTTGAAGCATAACTACTTAGATCAGAGTGACTCGAGACAAGTCACAAGTGAGTGTTGGGGGCCTGTTGGCCCTTGACCAAGTTTTGAGGATTCTTGGTCATGTTTGACCTACTTTTGGGACTTCGATAGGCTGTCGAAGGAGGAGTGCAAGACGAAGTGGATATCGCGGGATCTCGGCCCCTTTTTAGGGAATTTTGGGTTTTGGAATTATGTAACGGGTATGGGAATGCCGATTCATGGGTTTACCCATGTATAGGCCCTTTTTGTAATATATAAATAGAAGACTAAGTGATGCAAGTAGAAGAAGAGCAAGTCAATTGTAAGTGGTGCTAAGTGCTAGTATTTGATATATGTGATCAAGAGTTGTAAATGCTTTGTGCATACTGTGTGAGGCTTGCAAGGATAAGTGCAAGTAACTGCAAGAGACTGTGTAAGGCTTGGTGATGTGCCCTAGCTAAAAGAAGGAGGATCTGGCAGAGTGCGCGTAGATCTCCTGTCTTCTGTAGAGTAGGATTTTGATGCTATGTGCCTGTAAGAAGCTTGACCAAAGATAATAAAGAATAGAAGAGTTGGTGGACGTAGCCTCAGGGTGGGGGTGAACCATGTACATGCTGTGTTGCTATGCTTTGTGCGATGTATTGATGTGTTTACTTGCTTAGTGCTTTAATATAGATGAATGATAGATAGATCTATTGATGATTTGTGCTTAATGATGCGGATGGATGTTAGATCTGACTTATGTAAGTATGCTTAGTGCTTAAATACCTTAAATCTGAATGAGTACTATGATGTTCTACAGTTTAGGTTTTAACTGTGCTGTAACTAAGAATTGGATATTGATGAATGTTAACTGCTAAGTGCTTTGTTAAGTGTTAGAATCACAGATATGTGTCCCAACTAAGGTTGTAGACATCTGAGTCCTACAACCACCCTTGCCTCTACCTCGGGTGAGACTTCATTTGCTTTGTAGGTGTTTTCGAAAGGGTCGGTAGTTAGGGTTTTCTTGGTGCGCTGTTGTAGCATTGAACCTTGGGTCTACCCCTGTGCCAACATGCATCATGGAATAAGTTAAGGGTTTTGTATAAATACAAGTCATTGGTAAATAAATTGTTCCTATGGAAGAAGTTGTACAACCTAAGGATGAAAGATGGAGACTTAGTGATAGAACATCTAAACGCCTTCAATATAGTGGTAAGTAAGCTATTATCTGTTGATACTAATATTTCTGATGAAGATGTGTATTAGTTTATTGTACTCTTTACCAGACTCGTGGGATAGTTTGGTTGTGGCCATAGGTAGTAATACAACTACTTTAAGTTTCAATGATGTGGTCTCATCCTTGTTGTCGGAGGAGATGAGGCAAAAACACATATAAAGCCAGAGCACAGATTCCTTATTTACAAGAGGACTCTCCTAGGAAAGAAAATGAAATAAGTCCTTAAGTGGGAGATCTAAATCCAGGGGAAGATATAAATCTCTTAGAAAATTTGTAAATGTAAACTAGAGATGTGAAAAAAAATTGGCATTATAAGAAACAATGTAGATCTAAAAGTGTTGAGAAAGGGAAGGGGTCCGATGATGCCCCTTCTATAGAAGCAAAAACCTCCATAGATGAAGGAGGATATATGTACTTGGATCCTTCAAGCACACATACATATCATGAGGCATGGTTGGTCAACTCAGGTGCATCCATTCAACTCAGGTGCATCCATTCACATGATTCCTCATAGGGAATGGTTTTGTGAGTATGAAATGTATGATGGAGGTGATTTTTTCCTTGGTGATGAATCAAAAACCAAAATTATAGGACAAGGAAAATTCAAGTTGAAGCTCATGGATGGAAGGATTAGAACACTCCCTGGTGTTCTGCACATTCTAGGATTGGCTAGAAATTTGATTTTTGTAAGCAATATGGATGATGCAGGTGTAAAAATAGAGTTTGAAAGGGAAGTTGTAGGATGGTTCGAGGAGCAATGGTGTTGTTGAAGGGAGTTTGGGTTGGAAATCTGTATAAGCTACTAGGAAGGACTATTAGTGATGGTGCAATAGTTCCATTGTTCTTGAGATTGGAGTTTAATAAGGAAAAACTCCTGCAGTCTCTGGAAAAAAGACTATGTTGCGGCATCAAAGACTTGGGCATATTGGAGAGAAGGGCCTTCAAGTACTACAATTTTTTTTTTTATGGTTGAAGGTATGGTCAATTTCTCTTTGGATTTTGATTTATGCGAACATTGCTTATATGGGAAGTAGAATCGTGTAAGATTATCCTATGGTTCTATGAGGGCAAAGGGAATATTATAGCTGGTGCACGATGATGTGTTTGGGCCTGTGTTGGTTCCATCACTGGGAAAATCTGTGTACTATGTCTTGTTTATAGATGACTTCTTGAGGAATACATGGATTTATTTCCTTAGGAAGAAATCTGAAGTCTTTGACAAATTCAAAGAGTTTAAGGCTCTTGTGGAGAATCAGAAAAATAAGAGAAAGGTGCCGAGGATGGATAATGGTGGAGAATTTTGCGGAAATGAATTCTAAGATTTCTGTAAGAAGTGTGGTGTAGTAAGGCAGAAGAATACTCCATACACACCTCATTAGAATGAAGTTCTAGAAAAGGATGAATGGGTATTATGAACACAAATATATATAAACAGATAGAAATAAATGATTAAATAATATTAATCAACACTCAATAATTAAATATGTTATGAAGAGATACCTTCCTGATGAAATGTCATGTCTCTTCATGAAGGGAACCTTTGCGTGGACATATATAAAACCCTCATTCTCAATTGTAATCATATCATTCATATTATTATTCAATATATATATATATATATAATCCTAAATGGATTTCTTTATATTCCAAGTATTTTGGATATTTTGTGTGTGAACCGAGTTGGTTCACCACATTGGTATCAGAGCAAGTCTAATCTTGACCTTTGGCCATCAGACCTTTTGGTCAGATTTCGTTTCCCTTGGAAACCCAACCATTGACTTTTGGTCACACTAAAATTAATCAGAGTTTCTCTGATCTCCTAGTCCTTAACCATAATCTGGGTCTTGATGCAAAAAATTACATTTTATATAAAAGTTCTGTTGAAATGGATTTTGACCATTAAAAATTCAAGAAATCTGTTGAAGAAGAACTACTCCACTGCCAAGAAAAATTCAAGGAAGAAGTTCACAAAGGTTATCCACTCCATTGTCCAAAACTCACGAGGCATTAAAGAAGGAAAAAAATATAGTCACTCACTTGGTCGTAGTATCCCTAAGGGGGCAAGAGGAAATAATAGACAACATAAATCGACAAACTAGAGTCACCCATTTTTAATCATTGCAACCTTACAAAAAAGATATTGGTTGTTGACTACCAATCAAATTGTTGCAAGAATAAGCTGTCAAGAGCCATCAACCTCGATTGTTCAAGACTGGGGCCATTGCCAAACAAATAATCATATGGAATAGAGCCAGTGGTGAAACTATTAGCCACATCAAATAAAACAGTTACAAGTTTCTTTACTTTCGGTAAGAGGTTGCGATTACCAATGATCACACCACTATCCAAGTAGATAACCCCATTATTGTATGAAGGAAGTTAACAAAGGATTCCAAAAAGCAACATAAACTTAAGTCTGTGAGGGTCACGCACATCACAAGAGCGACTACCCCTAGAATCGACGCATCAGTTCACCCGTGGGTCATGTCATCATGGATACCCACCATTATCGACTAAAAGAAGTATCAGTGAAAAAAGAAACACAAGGTCACATTTTTTTAGCCTTGCCACCACTAACAAGTAGTTAAGAGTAGACCAATATTACATATTTTAATTCGCTCTGAGGTGTGAAGTCACCTTATGAAGTTGTATCTGTATTTTCTTTTAATCACATAGACAATTTTTTTATTATTCTAGCAAAATATCATACATACAAAAATTCTTTGCGGTTGGCCTGCCACTAGGGAAACCAGACCAACAACAAAGGAATAAATCTTCTGTCTAGATAATTAGCGAAATATTTTTAAAAAGAGTCTTGAAAATAAAAAAAAACAATGTAGTAGCCTAGATAGAGAGTGGAGAAGACTCCATTTCCTATTCTTCTAATACTATACATTCAAAAATATGAGAAGGCTACCTACTGATCATAGCGCGAGGGGATCTTCTAGTGGATCATGGGGTGACTTTGGAGCATACTAGGCAGTACTTTTTGGAGCAGAGGTAGTGATCACAGTGTTGGAAGATGGAAGGCGAGAGAGATCTTCCTTGAGCATCAGGTGTAGGCTGTCCAATTACAGCTAGATCATGTTTTGGGCATCTTCGTGAGTCTAGAGCATTTGACTCAGGAGGGTCTTGATGTGCCAATACAATTTGACAATTTTCCAATATTTAGTCTCCTTGGTGCAAGGGTTTTCAGTGTCAGAAACCCATTTGATGGTAGCTTCTCCTACCTCCTGCTCAGTGGTCATAGTTCTTTCTAACTAAACTTCCACTTCGACCTCTTACATGTACTCTTGAAAGCATGGAGAAGTGGCACAAGAAAGGTGGAAGCCACGTCAAACGCTTCGTACTGAAACCTGGAATCTAGTGGGTCATCTCTTGCCTGGCAGGATGAGGGCTCAACTGGCGCACCACCTCCACGAAAATAACCCTTGGGATAACATTTACATGGAGCCATCAAATCCCAGACAACTGCACTATACCTTGACCTGAAGGAATAGGAAAAAGGATGAGTGGTGGTCCCCCTGCTACACTGATGAATCCACGGGTCCCTCACTGAAGATAAATCTCTTAGAGGAGCTCTTTGCTAGCGCCGTGAGTAATTCCTCAAACTGTAGAGATTGTTAATTCACATTCTTCTTGTCGACTTTTCCATTGAATTGGGATTAATTATGATGAAGAGAGGGTGGATCAAGGCCAGAGTGTCTGTAGTTAATAGCATTAATGTTGGTACTTCGTGGAATGATCTGTCACCTCAGTTCTCCATGCGAAAGGACATATGTGCCATGTGAACCCACCTTTCCTGGCGTACGTTCATCCTCGGATTCAGGGTCTAGGTTGGTACTCGGGCCCTCCGTAACAGCTGACTCCTCATCCTCGGGGGCTGAACTCGTCGAGGTGCTCGTCCCCAACACCCCATACAGGGGAAGTTGTATGTGTATGTGTGTGTGTGTGTGCGCGCACACACACACACACACACACACAC
>SNQJ01S0229524.1:0-14352 GCA_010110895.2 Picea sitchensis
AATCTAAAATTTAAAAAAAAAAATTGAAAAAACACTAAACTAAAACATTATATTGAAAATTTAAAGAAAAAACAAAATTGAAACATAAAATTTTATAAAAAAATTAAAAATAATATATATATAGTTAGAAGATTGCTTGGAAAAAGCAGGTTGTGTTAGCCCTACTCTCACTGGTATAGTCATCAATCTTCTTCTTTATGTTGATGATATCGTTTTTATGGCAAGGAGTCCCCATGATCTTGAAAACCAACTAAGAATCCTCAAGTATTTTTTCTCCAATATGGGTATGACTGTTAATATTGATAAGACTAAGGTCATGATTATTAAATCCAATAAGATCACTTATGATACCTTCATATATGACAACAACAACTTCGAGGGAGTGACTTCATAAAAATATTTTGGAATTGATATTCACCACAAGCTCAACTGGAATTATAGCATTGAGAAAATGATTATTGGGAGATGGAAAGCTTATTATGGGCTTGAAAAAAATTGTAAATTAGTTGATCTTTGGAGTTGGGATAATAAGAAACTCCTCTTTGAGACTCTTGTTGCACCTGTTATTCTTTATGGATGTGAAGTCTAGGGTTGTAGTATCTCTTGTGAATCCTGGAGAAAGATAGAGAAAATACAAAAGAACTTTATAACCTATAATCTCAAAATTAAAGGAAATATGCCCTATCCCATCCTCCTCTTAGAAACAAGCCTCTCCCCCATTGAGAGCACGGCTATGACTAGATACCTAATGTATAAGAAAAAGTTAAACAACATGGAAGACAAGAGGCTTCCTAAAATTGCTTCAAAATCGAGTCGTAACCACCATCAACTCAAGTGAGGATGGCATAAAGATGCCCAGTTGTTAGGTTATGAAAAAGGTATAAATATCTTCCTTTTTCCCACATTTCATGATATCATCTTGATTGACTTTTCGGTTATTTAGAAGCAAATAGAATAGAAAATGAATAATATACCCTTTAGTGTTGATTGTTGGAGATTTGATTACATAGATCCTAAATATGATTGGAATTGTCTGGGTTTATTGCAAGATTGGTTAAATATTGTCGAACCTAAGATAGCAAGGGGAATCTTGAAGATGCGCAAGCTATTGGAAGTTGAAGACTTTGTGGCGCAAAGAAGTTTTAAAGATAATTGAGTTACTTATTGTAATAGTAAAGCAATCCTGAGGATCTCTCGATCCTTAGGATAGCTTAATTTACCCAGATTATTGTAACATATAAGGGGTAAATAGATCTTAAAGAAAGAAGAAGAATTGCACTCAAGAATAGAGAATATAGAATTGCTATGCGTTAGCAGTTTTTGTAAAAATGTTGTACCAGCTATGAAATCAATAGAAGCCTCGAGCAATTTTTCCATTTTTATATACTGAGTTTCAAAAAACACTGCTTCTAAGGACCGAGGGCCTAGTTTGAAGGAGCTACTGTTCGATCTGTAATTGTATCAGCTCAAATTCTATCTTGTTATTCGATTCTCTTTTATAGTAGTTAACGAACGCATACGTGTGTTGATGATTTCATGTCAATTGCAAGAAATAGATATTCCCTGAAGCATTAAATGATTGTTGTTCCAATTCCTATTACTGAGCTTTGATGCATGAAGGTTCCTCATAAGTTCACAATTGTTGTTCCTTTCATAAGTTTACATTTGTTGTTCCTTTTACTTAGGTTACATTTTCCGTTCCTTTTACTTAGTTTACATCTGTTGTTCCTTTCCGCTAGAATATAGTTGTTGTTCCTTTCAATAGAAATATGATTGTTGTCTCTTTTCAGTTAGATTACAGTCTCTATTCCTTTCCATAGATGGAGTAATTCGCCTTTTTCTTTTCAGCAATTTTGATTCATAATGATAGTAATTTCTGCAAGTCTTTATCTAGATTCAATTACTGCTCTTAGAATGAATTCAATAGATTAGCTAGTTCCTTTCCTTTTGCATAGCTTTAGATTTCAATCTCTAGAATATTTAATGAATGTTTGAGGAACTTGATTGTTGATAAACTCAAATCTTCTTTCACTACATGATTTTAGCCTCTATAATCTATCTGCATAGACTTTGCCGATATTCTTTGAGATAAAAGATGAATCCTTGGGTTGATAAATTAATGTTAAACTAAGGTTGTTTTTAGACATCTTTAGAGCCCAACATTTTGGCGTCGTTGTCGGGGAAGAATGTCAAAGGTAGCATAGATTGTGCCTCTAGAGGATGAGGTATTGAAGACGGAAGGTAAGAACCTATGCAAGCAATAAGTAAGATGCTTATACTAGCGCCTACCTCCAGCTGACGCATTAAGAGGTTGCATAGGTTTTTTTTATTCCTTTTTTTTATTTTTCCTTTTTTGTTGTGTGAAGTGTGTATGACTAAGAAGAAAGATCTTGAAAAACCAAAACCTCCACCAAAAATTACCAAACCCTAAGGCTCGGTGCTCCCTAGAAGAAGCACTTTCATAGACGACATCATCCGAAATGAAGAATCTCAAGCCTTGATTGGACCTAGAAAAGGATCTACCAGAATCCCTTAGGTGGTAGCTTCACCAACTGCAGCCCACGCCGAGATTCATAGCAAAACTGAAGGGACTGAGCTAAGCTTTCAGAGCACAGATCTTCCACCCCTCAACCCTTTAGGAGAGGGAAAATCTTGTAATCTGGAGGAAGGAGAAGGAGAAACTAGTGGGATAACTAAGATAGACCCACCACCCAATCCTGAATATCCTTGAAAGAAGAAGGCATACATGAAATCCCAGATAGAGGGAGTGCAATCATATCCCCTAGAGGATCAGATAATCAATCAATTCAAATCAAATATCCAGATCAAGAAATCCCTAAAGATTTCTAGCATATTTTCAATCAAATGGCACAACCAAATCCACAACATCCCCAGACTTCCACTTTGGAATATCCGATAGTTGATCCAATTGCCAATGCCCCCATGAAGGCTATTCCCCTACAAAACCTACCAAACTTTCATGGATTAATCTTAGAAGACTCAGATGCATTCTTATTTGAATTTGATGTCCTATGTAGAGGATATGATTACACCTATGAACCCCAAAAATTAAAATTGTTCCCCTCCACTTTGAAAGGAGCAGCTCTACGCTGGTTCATGGGATTAGGGAGAGGAACTATAAACTCATGGGATGAAGTGAAACAAGCCTTCTTGACAAAATATCAGGATTATTGTAGAACCAGAGACTTCAAATATGAAATATTTCAAATGACTGCAAAAGAAAATGAATCATTAGAAGAATATGTAGAGATATTTCAATATAATTTACAAAGATCACCCTATGGCACACTACCAGGGGAAGTACTTAAGGCAACTCTGATTAAAGGTATGAAATATGAATGGATAGAAACATTGAATTTAATGGGAAAAGGTGATATTTATCAAGAAACTTATGATGACATTGTCCTATTGTGCATCAGGTGCTCAAGAGGAAGTTCACGGACCAGATCAGGGATACGTACCCCCTTCACCAGAAATAGCAACATTACCAGCGGGGGTGTTACTCGAGCTGAAGTTGGTAATCTCTTAGAAAACTTTAAAATAGACATTCTGAGCACTCTGACTACACAATTGGATGTGTTGCAGGCCAAACAGAAAAAAATAGAAGAAGAACAAACGTTAGCCATATTTTGCCACAAGTGTAGAAGAAAACATGGTCCAAGGGATTTCCCTTTGGACGCGGTCTGGGTTTGTGCTATCTGCGCCAAGGATCATGACACAGAACAATGCCCATCGCTTCCTGGAATGAAAGATGTCTTTATTGAAGAAGAAGAAGAAACAAAACCATTATATATGATGGCTCAGCGTTGTCAATGGTAGAATCTACCCCCAAATACATTGCAGGACCCTTCCTCTTTCTTCTCCGGATAGTATAACCAACAAACTCCTAGTAGCACATGGTAGGGTCAGTCGTTTACTAATCAAAACTGGCAACCCCAACAATATCCCCCTGCAAATCCCACATGGAAAAACTAGCCCGCTGCAATCCCTGCTTGGCAGAATCAACCAACTACAACTTCTACTTGGCCTAACTAACAATATCCCACCTCATCCTGGAAAAAATCCAATAACAACATTTACCCTTCACAGTGGCCCAACATGACTGCCCAAAACCAAAATTGGAATCAAAATTGGTGCCCCATGGGGATAAATAATCAACACATGGGGATGGCCCCTCAAACTCAGCCTACGTTACAAGCCTCATTTCAATTGTCCCAAAATACATAATCCCAATTGCGCCCTCAACTACCAACCCAACCACACCCAAATACAAATAAAAGACTAGCTCAGCTCGTCCAGATTATGTAAAATGGAGAAGGAGAGATCAACTCGATAGGGTGCAGTGAACTACGATTAAGGTTGGGACAAATAATATCTCCTGAAGAAAATGTCAGTTTTCAAGGGCAGGAGAAACAACCAGCAATAACACCTTCGAGTGTGGTAATAATAGAAGAAATCGAGTAGGGGGGGAACACAATCAAATCACAAGATCCTGATAAGGGTGCCACACCCTCCCCTCTGTTCCCTGAAAGATTGATGATAGCAAAACCGACTGTATATCCCAACTTCAACCTTGTAGGGGAACTCAAGAATTTATATATCAATATTCCACTCCTGCAAGCTCTTCAGGACATCCCCATATACGCAAAAATAATCAAGGAGCTATGTGGGAGAAAACCCATCAGAAAAATTAAAAATCCATCATCAACAGTCCGTGTGGTAGGAGCCTTATCTGATCTAATTTTAGGTAGACAAGAACCAGTTAAATATGCAGATCCGAGGAATCCCATAGTAACAGTTCAGATCCAGGGCTACTCTTTTCCCAATACACTAGTTGATTTGCGAGCAACCATCAACATCCTGACTATGGAAACTTGAAATACCCTAGGTTTTAACTCCTTCGAACCCACAACAATAATGCTGCAGTTGGCAGACCGATCGGTAGTTTGAGTAGTTGGCACATTACATGATATAGCCATCTCCGTCGACTCTTGGGAATATTCAATGAACTTCCTCATCATCAATCCAAAAGGTGGACTTGAAGGGCATCCATTGATACTGGGCAGGCCATGGCTTGCAAAAACATATGCGTACATAGGATGTTGAACATGAAATATGAAAATCACTAGAGGGGGTATCACAAAGAACCTCATTTTATATCCTCCTGCCAAACCTAATCTAGCTTTCATATATCCACAATTTCCACCACCACGATACCTAGAGAGGGATTTACAAGCCCCTCTTATGTAGGACGAAGCCCTCAAACTTAAAAACCAACTAGAGGATGATGTAATCAGTGGGTTTATCAATAATCCGACCACCATGAGCAACCCGACCTGCCAGATGCTCCAAGTTGTTCTAGACTGTGAAGCACAGGGGGACCTGCTGGAAGATTTAATGGAACAACAAATTCCAACTACAGCCGTTCATAACAGCAAACCCGTCGAGATTGCACCCGGGAGGCCTCTAAACATCAATGCCAATTTAGATGAACAACAACAACAAAAGCTAATTCATGTCCTCTCCAAATACCAACAATATTTCCCATGGGAATATTCTGATATGAAAGGTATTAATCCACAACTTTGTACACACCACATTTATGTTGAAAAAGATGTCTGGCCTATCTGACAACCATAGAGAAGATTAAATCCTCACCTCAGGGATATCATTAAAGAAGAATTACAAAAATTGTTGGACGTAAATTTTATATATCCCATCTTAGATAGTCGTTGGGTTTCCCCATTAGTGATCGTCCCAAAGAAAAATTGGAAATGGCGCATCTGTGTTGACTACAGGGAACTTAACAAAGCCACTCAAAATGACCACTTTCCTTTGCCTTTCATTGACCATGTCTTGGATACTTTGGTAGGAAAGAAATTATTTTCTTTCCTAGAGAGTTTTAGTGGGTACAATCAGATTCAGATCACCCCAGAAGATCAAGATAAAACTACATTCACATGCCCCTGGGGCACTTTTGCATACATAGTATTACCCTTTGGAATTTGTAATGGTCCAGCCACCTTTCAAAGGGCCATTCTGAGAATATTTAACGATCTGATCAGCAAAGGACTTGAAGTCTATATGGATGATTTCACTCCTTACGGTAATGACTTTGATCAAGCACTGAATAACCTGGAGAAAATACTAGAACAATGTATTGCGACCAGGTTATGTTTAAGCCACAAAAAGTGTCACATGATGATGACAGAAGGTGTGGTACCAGGGCATTATATCTCTGTATATGGAATTAGGGTAGAACCAAAAAATATAGAGGTAATCCTTAATCTACCTACACCACACACACAAACTGAGGTACATAGTTTCCTTGACGCTTCAGGATACTATCGTAGGCTTATGGAAAATTTTGCAAGAACCGTTGCACCTTTACATGCTTTGACTGGTAATGTATAATTTCAGTGGTTTGACAAGTGTGATGTGGCATTTGCAGGACTCAAAAAGTTGATCTCAACAACACCGGTGTTGAGGGGGGAAAATTGGAAAATACCATTCCACATCTCCACCAATGCATCAGATATTGCCATAGGCATTTTCCTAAGACAGGAGGAGGAGAATAAACGTTACGCCATTTATTTTATTATCAAGAATCTTAATCCAACTGAACTTATTTATATAGTAATAGAGAAAGAGTTTTTAGCTGTTATACATGCCATCAATAAATTCCGTCAATATATAACAGGCTATCCGGTCATTTTGTATACTGATCATTCTTCTATCAAATATCTGGAAAATAAACCAATTAATAATGGATGGGTCACTCGATGGTTGTTATTATTGCAGGAATTTGATATCACCATCAAAGATCGACCCAGGAGAGAAAACCTTGTCGTAGATTTCCTATCCCACATACCCAAAACAGATGACTCCTTAACAATCGAAGACCGATTTCCAGATGAGCATTTGTTTTCCATTACTACAAAGCCACCTTGGTACGCTGACGTGGAAAATTACCTGGCAGAAGGAAGATTACCGGCACATATTTCATCAAAGGAAAGAAAATTGATCGTCCAATGTAGCGCACGATTCGCCTGGATCAACGAATATCTCTTCCATACATGAGTTAATCTCCAGATCTGTAGATGCGTAAGAGATGACGAAATCTATGATATATTAAAAGATGGACATGATAGGCCCTGTGGTGGGCATTTTGCAGACCACAGGACTGGACACAAAATTCTGCAAATGGGCTATTAATGGCCCTCAATATTTAGAGATGTGAAGAAATACGTCCAAACCTACGATAGTTGTCAATGGATGGGAAAACCAGGTCAGGATAATGAAATTCCTTTGAAAGCACAAGTAGTCACGGAACCATTTGAGATATGGGCACTATACTTCGTTGGCCCCTTCGACCCAAAGTCAAATTAGAAGGCCTATATTCTAGTCGCAATGGACTACATGACTAAATGGGTAGAGGCATAAGCCTTGCCAAATGCAACAGAAGAAGTAGTCATCAAATTTCTTTTCAAATTATTCATACGCTATGGACTACCAAGAGAGGTAATTACTGATGGGGGGTCACAATTTACAACTCATAGAATCACCACCACCTTGGATAATTATCATATCAAACATAGAATTACTTATCTGTATCATCCACAAGAAAATGGGCAAGTGGAAAGCACCAACAAAGTCCAGGAGGCAATCCTGACAAAGACTATCTCAACAAATAGACAGAATTGGGCTTCTCAGCTCCCAAACGCCTTATGGGATTACCGCACAACATGGCGTAATACCACTGGCTACTATCCTTACCATTTAGTCTATGGAAAATAACCCATCTTCCCAATCGAGTTTGAAATCAAGACTCTAAGGATGGCCCAGGAAATTGGACTGGATCTTACAAAAGCACACAAACAATGACTTCAACAACTCAATGAATTGGATGAAGCACACCTGTCTACTGTACAACGCACAACCGTTATTCAACAACAGAAATCGACCTAACACGATAAGCATATAAAGAAAAAACTATTTAAAAAAGGAGACTGGGCGCTCCTCTATGATTCCAGATTTCAGGATTTTCTGGGAAACTTATAGACACGGTGGCTAGGACCATATGAAATCAGTGAAGTCCATGATAATGGCATAGTTACATTAAGCACCATCGACGAGTCCGGATCTCCATTTCGGGTCAATGGACACCGGCTACGACACTATCATCGGCCACCGTCAAAAGTATCTTTCTACAAGGAGGTAAGTAAGAACCTTATTGTTCAAATTTTGGCTGTTTGGGAAGGTAATCCAGCCACCCCAACTCCATAAATATTGAAATCTACTAACACTGTATATAATTTTATTTTCTGTAGATTTTATTTAGCTTTTTTATTTTTTATTTTCAACAGTCATTCGAGGAAATCAAAAGTAGGGAGGATAACCATGATGAACTCAATTAGCACCCTTTTCTGTTCCGAACTCCCACTTCATCTCGTTACCCATACCCTGTCTTCTGTAGAGAAATGAATGTGTCATGATTCAGCAGAAGCAATTGGGAAACTATAATGAAATTTATAACATTAACAAACCATCCATTACTTAATTTTGAAATAAACCAACTCATAAATGAATTTAGTTGATGAGGAATCAACCTTGAATTCAAGCAAAATACATACCAGGTTTCTACAAATTCAGATGATTTGAACGGAACAATTGTTGTTCCTTTTGCGCCCCTTTTGTTCCTTTGAACGAAACAATTATTGTTCCTTTTGGGCACCTGCTGTCCCTTTGAATGGAACAATTGTTGTTCCTTTTGCTCTCCTGCTATTCCTTTGAATGGAACAATTGTTGTTCCTTTTGCACGCCTGTTGTTCCTTTGAATCGAACAATTGTTATTCCTTTTGCGCGCCTGCTATTCCTTTGAACGAAACAATTGTTGTTCCTTTTGCGTGCATGTTGTTCCTTTGAACGAAACAATTGTTGTTCCTTTTGCGCGCCTGTTGTTCCTTTGAACGGAACAATTGTTGTTCCTTTTGCGCACCTGTTGTTCCTTTGAACGGAACAATTGTTGTTCCTTTTGCGCGCCTGTTGTTCCTTTGAACGGAACAATTGTTGTTCCTTTTGCATGCTTGTTGTTCCTTTGAATGGAACAATTGTTGTTCCTTTTGCGCGCCTGATGTTCCTTTGAACTAAACAATTGTTGTTCCTTTTGCGCGCCTGTTGTTCCTTTGAATGGAACAATTGTTGTTCCTTTTGTGCGCTTGTTGTTCCTTTGAACAAAACGATTGTTGTTCCTTTTGCGCACCTATTGTTCCTTTGAATGGAACAATTGTTGTTCCTTTTGTGCACCTGTTGTTCCTTTGAACAAAAGAATTTCTATTCTTTTTTTGCACACCTATTGTTCATTTTTTCGTTCCTTCCTTGCTGATAAAACACTAAACCTTTCCTTTGGGGTACAACTTTCACCAAAATAATTTTCATCAGCATTATTTCTAATGATCCATCATTATTTTGTGGACTATCTCCCATACCTTATCAAATTGCTTTTTGGATCACTTCCTTCAAAATATATTAAACCTTGTTCATAATCTGTAACGACCATAATTTGTTTCATTTCCCTTATATATTACACTTAAATGATACCTCGAGTTTATAATTAATAATGAATCTGCGACACACTTTTACTTGGCATCCTTACACTTCTTTATGCCATCCCTTACTCTTAAGGAGTATATGAGCCTCCCTTCATACAATAATATAATAAATCAATAAAATTTCTTTCTTTCCCCACAAAGAATAGGGGGTCTCATCACGAGCTAGCCTATCATGATCATAGGATAACAACCTAAGTGACATTCCCACTATGGCTACCACACCAGGGCAATGGCCTTTGACATTCTCTTTTGTCAAAGGACAAGAGGTCTCATCATGAGCCAGATTTTTTACTTAAGTTACACTCTAGTGAGTGGAATTATCATCATCTGGATACCAAGCCAGGATAATGGTCTTTTTCGGAAAAAATTAAAAACTTTCAAACAAATAAATTAAAAATAAATAATAAATAAAAAAATTCTTCAACAAAATTTCTTTCTTTTCCCATAAAGAATAGGGGGTCTCATCATGAGCCAACCTACCATGATCATAGGATAATAACCTAAGTAACATTCCCACTATGGATACCACACCAAGGCAATGGCCTTTGACATTCTCTTTTGTCAAAGGAAAAGAGGTCTCATCACGAGCTGGCTTATTCACCTAGGTTACAATCTAGCGAGTGGCATTATCACTATGGATACCAAACCAGGATAATGGTCCTTTTGGAAAAGATGATTCAAATAAGTATCAAGGATACAGGCTCATCTTAGGGTTAAAAGGAAACCCTGTCGAGGCTATGGACACCTGTTGGCAACAGTGGCTTTGCCTGTGGTATGGAAGTTACCTTAAACACCAAGTTTCTGCGTCTCTCTAGATTTCCTTCACTCAATAACGAAGCTATCATTTCTGTTGTATTCAATAACACAAAAAAGTAACAACATTATGATATGTGGGATATTATTTAACTGAATAGATTTAATTTATTCGATGCATGTATCCTTAAAGTATTCTTTTGAGTATAGGTATTTTCAATTCCACAAAATCAGATTAACATTTAATAATTACCGTTAAATATGATGTTAAAACATAAATCATTAATCCCCATTGGCGGTCGCCGTACAATCATTACTTTTCGCCACCAATACCTATAATCATTACTCTTCCCTACACTGACGGTTGAGGTCGACCTTTCTATTAATAAGGGGAGTGGACGCTCGACACACTTTTCGATGTAGATAGTAATGATTGTAATAAATACCTTCATTTAGATACATTTGTTGTCTCTAATATTTTCTATTCTCGGTAATTTTTCCTACAAGCTGGTCTAACCACGTCTGCTACTAGGAACGATAGTCGTCCATATTTTCTCACAAAATGGGTGGCAGAGGTGTGCGCAGGGAACCTACTTTACTAAATCTTACAGAGCAAGTGAGAGACATCCTGCATCAGCTGGGGTGGACAGAGTACTTCAATCGGCTGCAAGGATATGACACAAATATCACGCTTGAATTCTTTCAGAATTTGTAGGGGGGAAACTCTATGATGCGGGGCATACAAATATCAGTCACCCATAAATCTTAGCAGAGGTCACAGAAATCCCTAATACGGGCATTCAGTGGACAGGACGATACACAACATTGAAGGAAGTTGTGGAAACCTTCACAGACCATGTGGAAGAATTGGATAAGAAAGGAAAGGGACTCAACCCCAGTACCCTCAGAGAACCATGGAAGGAACTTGCAGGGGTAATTCAATGGTACATCACTTGTGATGGATGATATGATGTAATTCGACCTCGCCACATCAAATTGTTGGCATCTTTAAAACAACAGTTAGTATTTAATCTACCTTTCTTTTTTAATTCCATATTACATGAGGTTTCTCTGAGAACACAAAAATCCAAGGACCTTGTCACTATTATTAGCCACCATAGATTAGTTAAACTGATAACAATTAAAGCATTGAATCAAACTCAATTGACCTGGGATAACCTGATTGAGGCCAATAGACCTCCACAACTAGAGCAACCTGAATTATGCCATGAAGAACCACCACAGGAAATCGAATATAGACATGAAGAGGAGACTACTACCCAAAGAGAAATCCCATCTCCTCAAACTAAAGTTGAGGTAGATCCTACCCAAATCATAGAGACCCAAACCTCACAAACACAGGCATTAACAAAAAAAAGGAAGAGAGCAACCACTGCCCCTACAACCACCATTCATACAAGGAGAAGAAGCATACGAATCCAGGAAACAACTGAAGCAATTTAGGATACAACAAAACAACTTGAAGAACTTCAGAACACTATATAATAGTCTCCACGCAAGAATTCTCGAGGAATTAGGAAAGAAGAACATACCTCGCAAAGGAATGATCAGGAAGACACCCAACTGACATTAGCACACCTGACAAAACAATTTATGAAGAGCTATGAGGTAGAAGTAGCCCAGGTTTTGGGAAGCTTGGGAACCTCAATTGATAGAGGCGCAAATAATCCATAAATATACCCATAACAACCCTCCTCTTCAAAACCAGTTGAAGATTTTCCTGATATTGAAATGTATTTTCCTGAGGATAGAGCACAGGAAGAACCCCATTTCGAAACAAGAAATCCTCTTGGACAGATAGAACAATTGGAAGGAATAGAGGAACAACCATCTGCTGGCTAGAATGAAGAAGGCCGTGAGACCTCTCATAAATAGAAATCAGCCAAAATCCATAAGAAAATTAGAAAGTTAAAAAAAGAAAATAAACTATTGAAGAAAAAAGGATAAGAAGGTTGAAGTATTAAAGAAGAAGGTAGTTAAACTCAAGGAAATTATTAAGGAATTGAGGAAACAGTTAGAACAGGCAGATAAATCCCAAAAAAGGGCCAAAGTATAAGGAATAAACCCTCTTCCTAAATAAGCAGTCAGTACAAATTCTATAGGGATACAGACAAACCCTGAAGAAGTAGTGGAAGAAACGGTAGCCCAGAATGAGGAAGCACCTCCTTTAGAGACACAGGAAAATATGATAGCTACAAAAGCAATTGATACTGAGGTGCAGATAGCTCAACTCCTTGAGAATAATGATACCATCAAGATATTGGAGGAAGAATTGATGCAGTCTCAACAAACCCTGGTTCAAAATAGAAGTGAGTTGCTGACTATGGCAGAGCACCAAGCACTCGAGTCTCGGAAACAGAGTATTATCGTGGAAAGGTTGGAAGAAAAACTTACATAGGTCCTGTTAGAACCCTATATAATAGGGGATCAGTGTTCTGAATAATATTTATCTTTTTCAGGCATATGTGTTCGCTCATGACGCATGGCGAAGGCGGCGGAAAGCGCCCTACACTGACCAAGCATAAGATGAGTGCTTGCGCGCGAGCTTCAAAGCGCGTTCCGGTGCATGTTTTAGCAAAAAATGGTGGATTGGTTTGAAATGGTAAATTTTACTCTTGGGGGTAAATGCAAAGTTGGGTTTATTAGCTATTTTTGGTGAATTTGGCAAAAAATTGGCCCCTCGGCCTTTGCCTTTTAGCAAAATTTTATGCAAAATTTGACAATATTTTAGCAAAACATTATCTCGGCCTAGGGCCAACCCCGAATATTCAACACCACACACCAACAGCAAACACATAAGCCAGCACAACGCCAACACCAAACCCCAAAGCCCAAGCCTCGGGCTCACTTCATCGACACAACATGGGACTGTCGGCTCATTTAAATGCCCAAAGTTCAGTTCACCACGCGAATGTGGGATATCGCCCGCAGGAAGTTAAAAAATATATAAATCACAGCTTTAAAACCCCGTGCCATATGTTCGAACCAGAGTCAAGGTGTCGAACGCATAGTGGCATGCATGCATAGAAGGCTTATGAGGCCAATCTTGCCTCACAGTTCCTGGGAAGTGATAAATTTTTCTAAATTCGTTCCACCTCAAGCAGTTCAAAACTCTGCTAACAGACTTCTAGAACTGTGCAAGACATATGGTGTGCTTATAAACCCTAATTTGGTAGCACCATCGGTGACAGAGATAAATGGGAATGTTGAAGGTGTCGTTAAACATATGATAGAATCAACGGAGAAGAATGGTAACCCTCTCGAGCTTATCCTCTGCATAATGCCTCAACAAGATAACAAACACCTTTATGCTACTGTAAAGAGGTTGTGTGAGTTGGAGTTTGGTGTTTGGACCCAGTGTTGTTTGGAAGATCATGTCAAAAAATGCAAGCCTGAGTACATTGCTAATGTTATATTGAAAATAAAATGCAAAGCTTGGTGGGCAGAACTCATTGTTGGTTGATGAGCAAAAGAAATCGTCACAGTCATGACCTCCAAATGGGCCCATCTACACATTTAGTTCGATAGAGTCTCAGATCAGGATATTGGGAGACTATGCCTTCATGTTGCGTGATTATGAACTTGCTCTTTCAAATTATTGATTGTTATCCAGTGACTACAAGATTGACAAGGCTTGGAAGCGTTATGCTGGTGTCCAGGAGATGATTGGACTTTCACTATTTATGCTGGATCAATCAAGAAAGGAGGCTTAGTATTCCATGGAAACAACTTTTACAACTTATCATAAAATAGGTGCCTCAGGTCAGACATATGACACAAGATGTGCACTTTGGTGGTCAGAATTGCACAAGGCAAGGCGACAATTCAAGGAGGATGCAAATGTTTATTTCCGTATCTCTAGTGAGGAACCAAGTTTGCATGCAGGTATATTGCTATAACAGGCAGCCTATTGTTATCTGCGTGCAAATCCACCAATGCTCAGGAA
>SNQJ01S0229525.1:0-14352 GCA_010110895.2 Picea sitchensis
GGTCCCTCCTTGAGAATTTTGGGGGTGCCACATGGTGCCATCTGATTGGGACAAGTGGAATCCTTCAATTGTCCCACCTAGATTCCCAATCATGCTGCCATGTGGGCATGATGTCACTGCCTTATTGACCTAGTCGTACACCGCCACGTGCCACTTCTGGAGGATGCCACGTGTCTGTACGGACTGTACAGTCACCTGCCACGTGTCTATACAGATGCCACATCAATCGGCCATGTCACTGTATGGACTTCCATGTCACTGTACAGACTGTCATGTCATTGTATCAACTACCACGTGGCATGATCCGATTGGTCCACGGATCGACAGAAAAGTGCCAAAATTGGATGACATGTGGTAGCCTCTGGTGTTGCCACATCAGCATGACAGGTGTCTCCTTTATTCTCCTTCCACGTGTGTTGTACGGATGTTGACATCATCTATATAGACGATGACATCAACAATACGGATGTTGACTCATCTCCTGTTGATTGGGCTAGGTTGACCAAACTTTGACCGTGAATATCTGTCAATACGTAACTCTGTTTGACAAGTCGTTTGTGTCGTTGGAAATCTTATGGCGTGCTCATCGCAATCATGTCATTTTCACTAAGTTTTAGGAATTTTTAATTTTTCCCTTTCTCTACCTGTTGAGATACCACATGATCTAAACCGAGGAGGTGATTAGTTTCCAATAATAGGTTGATTATGTCACTCCTTCAAAAGGGTCATTTATATATCGTTTTACTTGAGCGTTTTTCAATTAAAGGCAAATTTGAAGTCTTATAAGCTTGAATCTAAAGTGAATAAAACCTCCTTAGTTTTTATTATGTGTTATATGTCATACTTGGATTTTAATATCCTATGTGCGGAAATTCATATAAAATAAGCATAAGAACATAAGACACATAATGGATATGACACTTCCCTTGATAACAAAGTTCACCCGATGTGGGCTATCTCTCTGGGTCATGCTCCAAGCTTGACCACTTTATTCTCCTCGTTGTAATGATGTCTCTCCTTTACAAGTTGTAAGGCCAAAATCACTTTTTGGTGATGGAAACAAGAGATCGGAATGTGATCAGGAATGTATACAAGATTAACAAGTTCTCATTCTCATGAGGCATCCATGATGTTGACATGGACATCATTCCCACATACTCAATACATAAAAAGAGAAAGAATAAAAGATGACCCCCATCATCATGGATCCATCAAATGCCTTAGATTCACTGCTCAAATCCAAGCATAGATATACTTCCCATACAAAGATCCTGAAGCCATGATATTTAGAACTGCTTCATTGTCCACTTATCATGGGTGCCGCAATTTATATGTCACATGTAACTAATTGGTTTTATTTGTAAGAAGAGAAGAGAAGAAGAAATAGAAGGAACAAGTTGAACATGTTGCCTTATTGTAGCCTCCTCATGCTCCTTCAAACCTATAACATGCATGCTATGCTGTAACATTTAATGACAAAACAACATAATGAAAAGCATGCTTACATTCGCTTCTCTAGAACTTAGCTTGCTTGATGCAGACCCCCTCTACACTCCTGGGGTTGCGCGATATCCCGGTCAAGGATTGATCGAATTCGGGAGCCGAATTGGCTCATAGGTTCTACTGAACCTTCACAATTGTCCCCACAGGTCAAATTCCTAAAGTTCGGGTGCGAAATCTCCCTTTCAGGAATTTCGGGACACCTGCAGGGTCCTCCACATGACCCTGATTGAAAACTGTGGGCTTAAAATTCCACCCTTCCTCACTTCGGGACTTCGGGCTTTGGGTTTTCTTAACACACCTGACCCCAAATCGCCGAACTCTGAACTCGCGAACCACGCGGACTAGATCTACAGTTCACACTCCTCTCACAACCAATGACTGCGATCAACTTCGAGACTTCAACATTTGGGAGTTCCAAATGCGCCAAGTCCTTCTTCTCCCAAAATTCTCCATACCTAGAGTTACATATCAAGCTCCACGTGTCCCCTCATATCCAACGACTATGATCTACTTTAGTACTTTGTCATTCGGGAGTTTTGAATGCTCCAAGCCTTTTCTCCCCGAAGTGCTTTGTACCCGGAGTTGTAGATCAAGCACCACGCGTCCCTTTCCAATGGACGGTCACAATGGACTTCGACACTTCGAGACTTTTTTGCTTTGGGAATTTACCCCTTGTTTCTCCCAAAGTGCTTTCTCTCCAAAGTGATGGAGATGATACCATGCGTCTATGCAATCAACGAATAAGGTTTTGATTCTTACCTCTTTGGTGCTTTGGATGAGTTCTGGTCAACTCTCTACCTTCCCTTTGCTTCCTTCTCCGAAGTCCACGATATGTTGACACGTGTACTTCTTAAATCGATGCTCACAATTTACTTTGGCTATTCGGGCTTTGGGATTTTTGATTTCATAACTCTCGATTTCCTCTGGAGTGCTTCCTTCCTGGAGTACATAGATTCTTGCCATGTGATCTTCCTGGATTTAACGGTCTAGATTGGTTCCCTCTCTCTCTTTTGGAACTTTGATCCACTTTTGGTCAGCATCCTCTCCTCGCCATTCTTCCAGAGTATCCAACTCTCGGATCTCCAGATATGTCAATGTGTGTCCATTGCAACTCAACGGTCACGATGAACTTTGACTCTTCAGGCTTCAACAACTTTTGATGTTGCACTACCCCTTTCTCCCCGATAGATTATTCTCTGAATTGAATGATACACTGGCACATATCCTCCTCTGGATCTATGGTCCATATGGATTCGGGCTTCGTAATTTCGGGTTTAGGAATTTCTTCAAAAGAAATCTTGTTACGTTCTCCTCACACTTCGCCATCTTGATCTCTTCGACACTTAGTCGATTTTATATCTTATGCATTCCTTGCATCACTCAAACTAAATTTCTCGTTATCTCTCTTGATCTTCCCTAAGTCGATTCCAGACTCTGTCAATGCACTCCTTACGGACAAATATGCACTCCTTGCATTTGAGCTCTTGGAAGAGAAACAATTGAAACTTAATCAACACTTCATAAGTCCATATACTCAAATATGAACAACATAAATGAATAAAATGAAATTAAACACATAGAGAACATATCATTCATTCAAATACACACTGAAATGAACATTGTCCAAGATTTTGGGACAATTTTTGTCTGTTGTATTCATTCATGAAGTATTTACATAAGTAACATAGTGCTTCACTATCTTTAAACTCTCTATGTCTAAATTCTACATCTACTTCTTCATCCTCTATCTTCACACTTCTATTCTTGTCTTACAATACAATAAATAAAACCTATATAAGGATTGGCTTCTCGAGCTCTTCTCTGTCCTATATGAATTATATCACATCGTCATTCTAGCAGTTACCTACTTAGTCCTATTACAATAAATTTGAATTATTATCATATAAGAGTTTACACTCTACATATGCAACACCTTACAGTCGTGTAAGAATTTACAACATCCTGCCATTCTCGGGTGGTGAACTGACTTTACAAACAAAGTATTTAAAAATGATATTTTCAAAATATCTCAACAACTTGCTCTGCTTCTGCTATATGTTGATTTGAAATTTTGGTACACTAAGGTGTCGAATTTTTCCACCTCTCTCGGCCTCTTTTTGATTTGATGGAGATTCTCCTGCATCATACTCCTCTGGAAAAAATATTCATGGACTTCTATCCATGAGCTCCTGCACCTTTTTTCCATGTTTCAAAATGTCAGGTTTAGTGACCCAACTCGAATCTTCCACTGAGTGATCTTTCCACTTCACCAAATATTCAGGATACATCTTTCTCCTGGTTTTCTTTCCAACTCTTTGTTCTAATATTTTCTCCATCCGAGGTTTTTCTGTTGTGGGCATCTGTTCTTCCCACTGAATCTCTTCCTCATCATATAGTTCTCCTGCATCATCTCTCCTGTAAGGATACAGTTTTGCAAAATTGAATATCGATGATATCCCAACATTGTCTGGAAACTCAATTTCATAAGCATTGGCTAAAAAATTTTCTGAGGATCATGCATGGTCCTATGTTATTCATCTTCAACTTGTTATATGTTCCCCTTGGAAACCTTTCCTTCCTCAAATGTGCTAAAACTTTATCTCCAACTTCAAATTTAATTTCTCTCGTTTTCTGATCAACTTTGTTCTTATACTTTTGATTATTGTTCTATAGCAGCTCTCTGACTCGATCATGGAGTCTCTACATCTTTGTAGCAAAATCTTCTGCTCCAGCGCTCCTGAACTCATCTTGATTCATATCTCTCAATTTTGTAATCCCTCTTGGTTGTATTCCATACACTATTTCGAATGGACTTTTCCCACTACTCATGCTTACTAAATTGTTAAATGTGAATTTTGCATGTGCCAGAATATGATCCCACTGATGACCCTACTTAGTGACTAAACTCCTTAATAAATTTCCTAAAATTTTGTTCACCACTTCAATTTGTCCATTTTTCTAAGGGTGATATTTTGAAATGAAGGAAATTTTTGCCCCAACCTCTTCCATAGATTTCTCCAAAAGTGTCCTACAAACTTTGTGTCTCTATTTGAGACTATGCTCCTAGGAAACCCATGTAGTCTCACAAATTCTCTGGAAAACAAATTGGCTATGTGTGTAGCATCACTTGTTTTCTGACATGGTATGAAATGTGCCATCTTGGAAAAATTTTCTACTACAAAAAATATGGAATCACTTCCTTTCTGGGTTCTAGGTAATCCCAATACAAAATCCATACTAATTGCATCCCAAGGCCTTTCTGGAATAGGTAATGGATGATACAAACTAGTGTTCTGATCTCTCCCTTTCGCATACTAACAAATTTTTCATTTGTTTACAAATTTCTTCACGTCTTCCCTCATACATGGACAATAGTATGAATTGTTCAACTATGCGAATGTTTTGTCATGGCCGAAATTTCTGGCTATACCTCCACTATGTTTTTCTTTCAACAGATTATCTCTCATCGAGCATCTTGGTATGCACAATTGGCTTCCTTTGAAAAACAATCCATCCTGGATTAAATATTATGTCCATGGGATTCTTTCCCCCAAAAAAGGATTCTCACATGCCTTATAAGCCTCCTTAAAATCTAGATATTCTTGGTACATCTCCTTAAGGTGCTCAAACCCTAAGGTCCTCACTTGGAATTCATGTACTATCAAAATCCTCCTGCTCAAAGCATCTGCAACTTTGTTAGCACTTCGATAAATATTTTTAATGACAAAAGTAAAATTATGCATGAATTATACCCACTTAGCATGCCTCTAATTCAACTTTTCTTTCCTATTAATAAATTGTAAATCTTGATTATCACAATACAAGACAAACTCCTTTGGAATTAGATAGTGCCTCCACTTATTTAAAGCTTGAATAACTGCATAAAACTCTTTGTCATACATGGAATATTTTTTCTTGGTGTCATTCAGTTTCTCACTTAAATAAGCAACCAGATTATTATCTTGACTCAAGACTGCTCCAATAGCTACTCCACTTGCATCACATCTAACCTGGAATGTTTTTCCAAGATCTAGTAAGACCAGAATTGGTTGTCCTATGATCTTCTCCTTCAACACTTTGAGGATTTTCTCTGCCTCCTCTGTCCAATTAAAATACTTGTGTTTCTTCTTCACAGTATCCAGTATGGGTGTACATATACCACTGAAATTTCTGATAAATTTCCTATAAAAACTTGCTAACCCATGAAAACTTCTCAATTCAAATATACTTCTTGGAAATGGCCATTCTTTGATTGCTCTCACCTTCTATGGATCCACCTTCAATTCATTTGAAGGTATCACAAAACCCAAGTATATGAGTTCTATCTTCATGAAAGAGATTTTCTTCAACTTTATCAGCAACTTTTCTTTCTGAAACCTCCTCATCACTAATGTCAAGTGTTTTAAATGTTCTTCCTCTGTATTACTGAAGATCAGTATATCATCCAGATATACAATCACAAATTTACCTATGAAGTCTTTCAATATTTCATTCATCAACCTCATAAATGTGCTTGGGGCATTTTTCAACCCAAATGGCATGATCATCCATTCAAACAAACCTTCATTTGTCTTGAATGTTGTCTTACATTCATCAACCTCTCTCATTCTTATCTGATGATATCCACTCTTCAAGTCTATTTTTGAAAAATAGCTTACTCCACTCAAGAAATCCATCAAATCATCCATTCTTGGCAAATGGAAACTATACATGATGGTGATCTTGTTGATGGATCGAGAATCTGTACACATTCTCCATCCTCCATCCTTATTTGGACTCAACACAGTTGGTACTACGCATGGGCTTAGACTTTCCCTGACTAAACCTTTATCCAACAACTCATGGACTTGATTCTTGACTTCTTCATTCTCTTGAGGTGTCAACCTATATGTTTCTTTTTTTGGAAAATTGGCTCCTGGAATAAGGTCAATGTGATGGTTGATACTCCTAATGGATGGAAATGAGTGAGGTAACTCATCCACTACTATGTCAGTGAAATTCTCTAACAGTTTCTGGATTTCTTCAGGTAATTCATCCATAGAAGTATTTGTAAGGACAACCCTTGGCTTCCTCAGTACAACAAACTGCATCTCTTATTCTCTCTTGACCTCATTCAAGAGTTCCTTCCCACTCATGAGGAGTATACTTGAACTAGCCTCCTTCTTTGTCTCCTTGTCTTCTATTGGAAGCAACATGTGTGTTGTACCATTCTTTTGTAGGGTGTAAGTATTTTTCCTCCCATCATGAATGACATTTCTATCAAATTTCCATGGTCTCCCCAACAAAATATGGCAAACATCCATAGGAATTACATCACATAAAATTTCATCCATATAGCCTCCTATTTTAAATTCAACTTTGCATTGTTGACTTACCATTACTTGATGTCCTTTCTGCAACCATGATACCTTGTACGTATTTGGGTTTTTAGTTTTCTCCAACTCCAGTTTCTCCACCATCTCTATGGATACTAGATTATCAGTTCTCCCACTATCTATGATCATCTTGCAAACTCTATCCTTTGTCTTGCAAGCAGTTCAAAAAAAAATTGTTAGTTGAATTGGTTCTTCTTCCTCCTTCTCTAGATTTAGAAGAACTTTCTTCATCATAAGGTTATTTCCTCGTTCTATTTCTTCTTCTTTCACATCCTTCTGAGCTTCAGAAATGTGTGCTTCTCCTCCTCCTTCTTTCTTTCTCTTGGGGCATTCCCTAGACATGTGTCCTGTCTTTCCACATGCATAACATCTGACTTCACCTCCTCTGCCTCTTCCTCTTCCTTGAGGAAAATAGTGTCTTCCTCCAAGTTGTCCTTCTTTATAACTTCCCCCTTTTTTAGGGTGATTATGATGTTTTCCAGCCTCTTGCTTTGGCTTCTGGAACTTCTCTCGAGCAGTTCCCTTTCCTCTGCTTGAATTTCCTCCCTTATTTCGTTGGCTTTGTTTTCTAGCCAATTTATCTTCCACTTTCAAGGCTACTTGATAAGCATCCTCAATTGTGCCAACATACATCATGTTGATCTCCTATTGTATCTCGTATCTCAACCCATTTATGTTTCTGGCTATTTTTTTATCATCATTTTCCTTCTTTCCAACCCTGATATTTAGTTTATAGAATTCTTCAGTGTACTCTTTCACTGATAAGATTTTTTTTCTCAAGTTCTGCAACTTTCTGAATAGATTTATCTGATAGTCTTTAGGGATAAATTTTTCTTTCAAATTACCTACCATCCTATCCCAACTTTTGATTTTCTTCTTTCCTTTGCATCTGCGATCATCTTGTAGTTCATCCCACCATAACGTTGCATGACCTTTCAACTTGGTTAATGCATGCTTCACTTTCTTTTCTTCTTCAATTTCTTCATAATCAAAGTATTTATCCATAGCATGTACCCAATCTAACAATTCTTCAACTTCCAAATTGCCTTCATACATCAGTACTTCTATTTTTTCTCTAGCTCCTATTCTCGAAACAACTCTTAGAATTCGTTCTTCCATAGGTTCTCCTTCTGCAACTTATTCTTCTTATACCTCTTCACTTCCAGGTTCGTTGATGTCACCATCATCTGGTTCTCTCCTATATGTTTTTTCCATGGCGTCCAATCTCATTCTGAGTCGCCTCAGTTCTTCTTCCATTTCTGGATTTTCTCTGTGCCTTCTAGGTGGCATGATTCCACTTGATGCTATCAAATATAAATCTTTCACCCTTGCCTTCTATCTACAAGAAAACAATGCTTTAATACCACTTGATGGTATCAAACTTTTTTCTCTGTCTCCTTTGTCTGTCGTTTGCAAAAAAAATTAGGCTCTCATACCACTTGATGTAGACCCCCCTACACTCTTGGAGTTGTGTGACGTCTTGGTCAAGTATCAATCAACTTCGAGATCCAAATTGGCTCACAGGTTCGTACTAAACCTTCACAATTGTCCCCACAGGTCAAATTCCTAAACTTCGGGTGTGAAATCTCCTTTTCAGGAATTTCGTGACACCCGCAAGGTCCTCCACGTGACCCTGATTGAAAACTATGGGCTTAAACTTCCGCCCTTCCTCACTTTGGGACTTAAGGCTTCAGGTGTTCTTGACACACCTGACCCCAAATCCATGAACTCCAAACTCGTGAACCACGCTGACCAAATCTACGGTTCACACTCCTCTCACAACCAATGACTACGATCGACTTCGAGACTTCGACGTTCAGGAGTTTTGTATGTGCCAAGTTCTTCTTCTCCCGAAGTCCTCCGTACCCAGAGTTGTATATCAAGCTCCACACGTCCCCTCAAAACCAACAACTACGATCTACTTTGGAACTACGAAGTTAGAGAGTTTCAAATGCTCCAATCCTTTTCTCCCTAAAGCGCTATGTACCTAGAGTTGTAGATCAAGTGCCACGCATCCCTTTCCAATGGACGATCCTGATGGAATTCAACATTTCAGGAATTTTGTCCTTCGAGAATTACCCCTCATTTCTCTTGAAGTGATTTCTCTCCGAAGTGATGGAGATGATACCACATGTATATGCAATCAACGACTAAGATTTTGCTTCTTACCTCTTTTCCAGCAGGGATGATTTTAAGGATGGAAATTTATTTTAAAATGTAGAAACCTTGGCGAATCTTACTAATCCTTCATATGCCAACTATAAATGATTGGTGATATTTTTGTAAAAATATTCAAATTTCTAAGGATTTTATATAGTTTTTTATAAAATTTTGGCGATTTTTAAGTAAAATAATTTTATCCTATAGAATTTGGGCGAATCATTTTTAAAATAGCAAATCTCGTTTTTGGAAAAACCATGGAAAATTATCCCATGAGAGAAATTTAGCCCCTAAAATCATCCCTACGAGTCTTTGGTGCTTCAGATGACTCAATGTTCTACCTTCCCCTTGCTTCCTTCTCCGAAGTCTACAATTTGTTGATGCATGTCCTTCTCAGATCGACGGTCACAATTTACTTCGACTATTCGGGCTTTGGGAGTTTTGATTTCATAACTCTCGATTTCCTCCAGAGTGCTTCCCTTACGAAGTACATGGATTCTTGCCACGCAACCTTCCTGGAGTTAACAGTCCATATTGGTTCCCTCTCTCTCTTCTATAACTTCGAACGACTTTTGGTCAAGAACCTCTCCTTGCCATTCTTCCGGAGTATCCAACTCCCGGACCTCCAGAGCTATCAACACGTGTTCGTTGCAACTCAACGATCACAATGAACTTCGACTCTTCGGCCTTCGACAACTTTTGATGTTGCGCTACCCATTTCTCTTGGATAGATTCTTCTTTGAATTGAATGATACGTTGGCACATATCCTCCTCTAGATCTACGGTCCAAATGGATTCGGGCTTCATAACTTCGGTTTTAGGAATTTATTCGAAAGAAATCATTTTACGTGATCCTCGCACTTCGTCATCCTCGTCTCTTTGACACTTAGTCTATTTTAGATCTTATGCATTCCTTGCATCATTCGAACTAAAGTTCCCGTTATCTCTCTTGAGCTTCCCTGAGTCGATTCTAGACTCTGTCAACACACTCCTTGCAGACAAATATGCACTCCTTGCATTCGAGTTCTCAGAAGAGAAACAATTGAAACTTAATCAACACTTCATAAGTCTATATACTCAACTATGAACAACATACATGAATAAAATGAAATTAAACACAAAAAGAAAATATCATTCATTCAAATACACACTAAAATGAACACTGTCCAAGATTTTGGGACAGATTATGTCTGTTCTAATCATTCATGAATTATTTACATAAGTAACATAGTTCTTCACTGTCTTCAGACTCTCTATGTCGAACTGCTACATATACTTTTTCATCCTCTATCTTCACACTTCTATTCTTGTCTTACAATACAATACAAAAAACCTATATAAGGAGTGGCTTCTCAAGGTCTTCTTCATCCTCTCTGAATTCTATCCCATTGTCGTTATAGCGGTTACCTACTTAGTCCTATTACAATAAATTTGAGTTATTATCATATAACAGTTGACACTCTACATCTGCAACACCTTACAGTCGTGTAAGAATTTACAACATCCTACCATTCTCAGGTGGTGACCCGACTTTACAAACAAATTATTTAAAAATGATATTTCCAAAATATCTCAACAAATTGCTTTGCCTCTGTTAAATGTTGATTTGAAATTTTTGTACGCTGAGGTGTCGAATTTTTCCACCTCTCTCGGCCTCTTTTTGCTTTGATGATGATGCTCCTGAATCATTTCTTATCTGAAGCTCTGCTACAAAAAAAAAACATCGCCATTGGATTTGTGTCGCCGAATTACCTAAAATTAATTGTCAAATTGTCTCCATCGGACATAGGAACCTTCCTGCCTCCTCTGGACCTCTGCCTCGATCGACGTGCAACTCTATACTTAATGCATCAATCTTCATTGAAATCTATGCCATCGTGTGATCGCATACAGACTGGGCGCATGCTCCTTCTTTGTCTTGTGCACTAGTGCAGACCACCTTTTAATAAAAAGCATGGGAGGATTACCCAACAAAGGCGTTAGCCCAAGTGGTTGGAGCGCATGTGTGAAGGTGTAAAGGGAGGGGGAGGTCACAGGGTCAAGCTCGCGGGCCTCCCCATTTTGGATTTTTTTTGTAACTACGCCTAACTTTGGTGTCGATTCCAACTTTGGTGGATATGCTATATATGACAGGACCTCCGCCAGATTTAGCGGGGTCTTGTTTATATATGTATTTTTAATTTTGGTCACAGGCCCTCCTTGGGCATTTTGGGGGTGCCATGTGGCTCCCTCTGATTGGGCCACATGGAATCCTTCCTTGGATTGGCCCACCTGGCTACCCATTCATGCTTCCACATGGGCATGATGTCACTGCCCTATTGGCCCAGTCGTACACCGCTACATGGTGCTTATAGAGGAAGCCACACGTCTGTACAAATTGTACAATCACCTGCCACATGTTTGTACATAATGTACAGTCACCTACCATGTGTCTGTACAGATTCCACGTCAGACGAACATGTCACTATACGAAATTTCACGTCACTGTACGGAATGTACAGACTGCCATGTGGAACGATCTAATTGGTCCACGGATCGACCCAAAAATGCCAAAACTGGATGACACGTGGAAGCCTATAGTGTTACCATGTCATCATGCTGACGCCAACTTGACATGTGTTTCCTTTCTGATCCTGCCAGGTGTGTTTTACGGATGATGATGTCAGTAGTACGGATGTTGACTCATCCCCTATTAACTGGGCTAGGTTGACCAAACTTTGACAGTGAATATATTTCAATCTGTAACTTTGTTTGACGAGTCGTTTGCGTCATTGGAAATATTTTGATGCGCTCTTCGCGATCATTTAATTTTCATTGAGTTTTGGGAACTTTGAATTTTTCCCTTTCTCTGCCTGCTGAGACCATTCTTGTCCTCTTGGGACACTTCTAAAACTTATGTGATGTTCCCTAGATCCATCTGGATCAATGTTTGAGATCTGATAATGGAGGAGAGTTTACTTCAAAGGAATTTATGGATTTTTGCAGCAAGCATGGGATAAAAGGAAATTCTTTGTTGCTAGGACCCCACAACAAAATTGAGTCATCAAAAGGAAGAACATGACAGTACAAGAAATGTCTTGAACTATGTTAATGGATTCCAAACTGATAAATGTCTTTTGGGCACATCTGATGCATGCATAATTTCATATTCAAAACATAGTAATGCTCAGAAAAAATAGTGATAAAACTCCCTACGAGCTATGGAAAGGAAGACCAGTGAATGTGAAGCACTTCATAGTTTTTGGAAGAAAATGCTACATCAAAAGAGAATATGGAAGAATGGGAAAGTTTGATTCTCATGTGGACAAAGGCATACTTTTTGGGTACTTGAGCACAAGGAAAGCATACAAATGTTTCAATCTAAAGCTCAACAAAGTTGTGGAAAGCATCAATGTGATGGTTGATGAGACAAGTGGACGAAAAATAAAGGAAGAAGAAAAGTAGTCAATGGAACAAGTTCACAAAGAAGAAGAAAAGGAAGAAGAAGTAGCATAAGGGGAAGACGAAGAAGAGAAATTAGAAGCAGAAAAACAAGAAAAACCAGATATTCAAGTACCTCCAAAGACACCTAGCAAACAAATACAAAAGAATCATCCATCAGATCATATTATTGAGAACAAATATGCAGGATTTGAGACTAGAAGAAGAATCCGTTCACCCAAACAATTGCACCTAGCACTCTTATCTTCGATTGAGCTAAGAATCTTTGAAAGAGCCAACAAGGATGAATTATCGATAAAATCCATACATGAAGAGTTGGATCAGATAGAGAAGAATGACACTTGGTAACTGGTTCCAAGGCCAAGCTACAAGAATGTGATCGACACAAAGTGGGTCTTCAGAAACAAATTGAATGAAGATGTACAAGTTACCAGGAACAAATCTAGATTGGTATGTAAAGGATACGCTCACGTGGAAGGTATCGAATTTGAAGAGACGTTTTCCCCAGTTTCCATAATGGAAGAAATCAAATTGATCCTCACTTATGCATGCTCCAAGAATATTAAAGTGTATCAAATGAACATGAAATTAGCCTTCTTACATGGGGATCTATAAGAAGAAGTCTACATTGAGCAACCAGAAGGATTTTGGTTTTTAGGGAATGAAAATTATGTTTGCATGTTGAAGAAGGCCTTGTATGGTCTCAAACAAGCCCCTAGAGCATTGTATTTTAGACTGGGCAGATATTTATAGTAGCAAGGGTTCAGGAAAGGAAATTTAGACAACAACCTCTACATCAAGGTAAATCAAGATAGTATTTTTTTAATTGAATTTTATGTTGATGATATTATCTTTGGAAGTGATGATGACAAGATGAGCCATAAATTTGCAAAGGATATACAAAATGAATTTGAAATGTCATTACTTGGATAATTATCCTTCTTTTTGGGTCTTTAGATATGTCAAAGAAACCAATGAATATTTATTTATAAAACCAAGTATATCAAAGAAATGATAAAGAGGTTCGGAATGGAAGATTGCAAACCAATCAATACTCATATGTAGACCAGTTGTAAGTTAAGTAAAAATGATGATTCAAATTCTACAGATCAGAGGAAATATAGGTGAATGATTGGCATATTACTTTATGTGACAACATCTACACCAAATGTAATGCATGCAGTTGGATAAGTGGCATGATTTCAAGAAGCACCAAAGGAATCACATGTTCTAGTAGTAAAGAGGATATTTAGATATATCAAGGGTACATAAGAGTTTGGATTATGGTATCCAAAAGGAAAATATCTATCACGTATTTCCTACACAGATGCATATTGGGAAGGTTGCATTGATGGCCGAAGAAGTGAAAGTGGAGAAACATTCTACTTGGGTCAGTGTTTGGTATCTTGGCTAAGCAAGAAACAATCATTAGTATCAATGTCTACAGTTGAAACCAGAGTATATTACAATAGCAACATGTTGTACACATGTTCTATGGATGAAATGAACTTTGAAATATATACAGGTTGATTATGATGAGCCCATTCTGATATATTGTGATAATACAAGTGCCACCAGTATCTCAAAGAATCCAGTGATGCACTCCAAGAAGAAACACATTTCAATAACGTATCATTTTATATGGGAACCGGTTGAAGAGAAGAACATTCGAGTTGAGTATGTTGGTGTTAGAAAAACAGGACCATGGAGAAATAAAATAAAACAAATGTAGAAAAAAAACACAGAAGATACACAATACAATAGAGACACAGATTTACGTGGTTCACCCAGTGTGGGCTACGTCCACCAGAGAAATTGCCAGGTCCTTCCTTTATTATTATCCAACATATGAAGGGATACAACCTACAACAAA
>SNQJ01S0229527.1:1603-14352 GCA_010110895.2 Picea sitchensis
TTGAGGGACAAAGGGATGCAGACTCAATATGAAGTAATTTCTCCATAGTAACTTTTCTCTCAAAGTTGAATGCTTTCTCCTCACTTTACATAGCTCAAAATTGTTCTTTTATAGCCTTCAGAATGCAACTGAAGGGTCGAGTCAGAACGTTTCCAGTATGTGGAATGCCAAGGATGAGAGATCTTCTGTCGTGAGATGGAAACCCGAACTCATTTTTGTATTTTCTAGCACAAATCCCGATGTATGCGGGTTGTAGTGGAGCAGCCAGTGTATACCCATCTTGCATAGCTGATAGGGAGCATATATGTGGAAAAATGTATATTTTTGGCTCTGGATTCATCAAAAAGGGATGACAAGTCTGCATAGGGAAATGGAAAAAGGCCCTTTGTGCAAGATCGCAATGGTGATGAAAATATTGCTATAACATATGCCTCCTAATGTGTGAGATCAGAGGAGTATCTCCAATGGCCGAAATACATTATAAATAACCCAAAAGTGGAGGGGTAGAGAACCAACTGGACGAACTCAATTTCTTATTACATTTTGTACTGACTTTGCATACATGGCTGCTAATAATACAATGCAGATCCATGTGGAAAATATACCAAACAAGTGTTCATGGCCATGAATAGGAAAATACAAATGCGGTTGCATGCGGAAATTTTTCATAGTCACGAACAAGGCCCAGTGAAACCAGTCTTAAGATCAATCTGAAGATATCTGTATACCATGGAGTACAATCTGATCTCCCATGATCACTAAAGTTGAATAGGTGCTGGTCCAATGAAAGGGAAGCAACAACTCAGGAAAGCTACGACCACATAGTGATGTCTTCAAGTCTTCTACACTATCCGCCAAGGGTGAAATTCTACATTATGTGAATAAAGGAGTTGAGTTCGAACACAATGAGACATCGTTTGATTATCGATCATTAAGGTATACCATTAACAAACGCGAGACAACCTACCAATAATGAAAGTAGGTATCAAGGCACCGAGTACATTTCTACAAGTGCGAATAAAGGAGTTGGTGTCGAACACTTGAGAAATCCATTGATCAGGAGACATTGATGTATTCCCATCTGTCAATGGCGAGAGATGCTGCCACTAATGACTGCAAGCCTCAAGGCACTCATGAAACTCTAGGTCCCATATCCATAATAAATGAGATGAAGTCGATGGAAAGAGACCCGTTGAAAGGAGAGCATTAAGGCATCTCTCATTAGTCAGCATGAGGAACAAAGCAAGAGATTCATGATTTGGTAGATATTGGACGAAGAACATGTTCACAAACCAATGATCCTGTGCATCTTTTACATGTGCCAAATGCAAGCGGTACACGAAAAATACCCTCTGAATAGCAACCAATGATGAAAACTGCTGACAAAGGTGAGGAAACCACCAATAAGGCTAATGGAAACCAAGACACTGCACGAATCCCAAAATGTAAATAGATGTCTTGTCGTCGAACACAAGGGAAACCACCTAGTCAACAACCAATGATGAAGTGTCTGTTGTTGGGTTCAAGGTGACCTACCAATGATGAAAGTAGGGCCAGGGTGGATGATAAGACCATAGTAGCATGTGATTCTGAGACAAACTGAGGGTATTGCTGACATGTAAAGTCAATATTTCTGAGGATTGGCCGACACAGGTTGATAGCCTTCCTTTGAACAAGAGAATGAGACATATGGTGGACTCCAGCAACATAGACTCAATGATGTGACTATTAGATGCAGGAGGCATCAATAATGCTCTCGATAGGGACTAGAAGAGTAACCAGTGAATCGGTATATAAAACTATGCGTAACTGGATCAGTTTCCTAAGGCCATACTAAACCAAAAATTATGATGAAGACACAAAGGACACGGTAACACATTGCTTTCTGTTCAGGAGACGACTACAGGATAGAGGTAGGAGGGGAGTGTTACAAGTAAGCAAAACTAGTTCCAACGATGGAACATACCTATTCTTAATGCAAAGGGAAGTAAATGCGGGATATGGACACTCGTGGTGATGTTCCCTCTCTGGTATAGGGTGTCAAAATTGAGAAGGATATAAATAAGGATTTGCTGGTTGAGGATGCAAAAGCTGCTTAGACGGTTTATAATGCAAAGTGAGCACCGGCTCCAAGGCTCAATACTGCAACCGAGGGCATGAGATGCAATCACAACTTAATGCCAAAAATATCCTTTTTATGTCTTTAGTCTACTTGGTGTGAAAAGAGATAAAACTTGTGCCAAATAGGCGTCTTTTCAAATCCAATTCTGATTATTAGAAAAAGAACAAGTTCACTTTCATAATCTTTTCTATTTTGATGGCGAGGAGTCCCAGAAAAGAGCTTGCTTACTAAGACTCATGACCTTTCAAATCCAATTTGTAATGAGTGTAGAAAGGGACAAATCACTCGAAAATATTTTCAGTTTTAGGCGAGTGGGAAAAGAGCTTAACTAAGACTCGTTTTAATGTTTTAATCAACATGTAAGGGGGAGGCCAAGGCTCCCATATAGGAATATACAATGGAATTTTTGTATCTTACGAAGAACCAACACAAGCTTGGGAATACCTGAAGCTCTCCAAGTCGAGGAGGAAAGAAAGTGATAACATAGGTTATCCTCTTCGTGTTATATCGGATAATAAATCTTCTAAATACATGAAGCCGAGCATTTGATACCCCATAATACCATCCCAATCAAAGGGACCTTCATCAAGACTTGGAGGGAGATAACTAGAGAAAGTAAAACTCTCTCTTGTTTATAAGGTGAAGTAATAGAAATGGTAAGGACATGGCATAGAAGGTAAAGAACCAGAACCAGAGGATCGACCAACAATTACATTGGCATGGTACTTCCCTTAGACTGTCACTCTTCAAGAGAAGAGTGGGTCGATCAAATATTACATCGATACAACTACTTCCCTCAACCATTGGTTGAATATGATCGCGAGACAACAAGGCCAAGAGGTGCATCACCCCAAAAATAGGAGTGTTGTCGGTCAAATATTGGATCGACACGATCGCTGGTTGAACAAAATGCGAGACAAAAAGGTCAAGAAACACATCAACCCGGTAGGAGAGAGAGGTGTCAGTGAAGATGCATGTGAAACTACCAAAGGTTGAGCGGGCACAAGAGACAGCAAGGTTCAAGGATGCATCAGCTACACAAAGGAAAGGGGTACTAATGAAGATTGCATCGACATGGCCCCATTGTATCAACCTCTACAATTCAGAGTAAAATGCAATCTTTTTCTAATGAACTAAGCTAATGATAATGGCTCAAAGACAAAATGTTAACCAATGCAAAATTACCTATTTTTTTTTTGTATTTTCAATATATTAAAGAGAAAATTAAAAGCCAGATTTTGTAAAGCAACACGATATATAAATTCTACGTGTATAAATGAAATAACTCGAACAGAATACCAATCAGCCAAGCAAACAGCGACCCGGGGTTTAAGGACGAAACAAAGGATGAAAAAAAAGAGAAAGACTACGCCAAAAATTCAACTCTAATAGTTTTCCTGTCAACCTAGTGTTGCCCATGATTTTGGTTATCTTGATGGTGTATTGATGATGGTGTACTTTCGGGTTCATAATAAAGAAATTTCTCCTGAGAAAAGTCACATTCATCTCTTCCAAGAAAACATATTTTTTAAGAGATTTCGCAGGTTGCTAATATACTAAGTGCGAGGACCCATTCTCACGGGCTACCTTCATCTAGAGTGCGAACTTCTCACACTATGCTATATATCTAGGGTGAAAACTTGTTCCCAAGCTTGGAAAAGATGAAGTCGATGGTTCTAGAAGGGAATCTTCTAAGAGAATGGGTTGGCATTTGAATGGTTATCATTTTCTTGGTTTCCACGATTTGGTGGGATCATTCTCATGCAAGTAACCATCTCATCCTCTCCTATATATTGATGGGATTCTCATGGAAAAGGTTAAGCAAGATTAATTGGAGAATTGTGTGAAGGTGTGAGGAACCCCAGCAGACGAGGGAGCTTGGAGACTCTAAGCAAGTCTATCAAGAGGAGAGGAGTTGGATCTTCTTCGTACAGGTCGAGGCAAGTGTGTGTTGGACCAAGGAGTCGCAAAGGGCTTTTACGACATCAATGCGATCAGGTTGTATCTTCTACCTTGATTAATATGATACATCGACATGTCCTTTTCCATAAAGTCATTCTTACTTTATTGTGTAATTCCTTGATCATACCTTAAGTTGTGATTGGATATATTTTGCTATCTTCACTGATTTGGTTTGTGTTGTCTTGATCTTGACCTCAGGCAAGGCGAAGATGGAACAACAAAGACCCTAGGAGGCGATACAAAGGTGCATGGCACTTGTTCCTCTTTACTAGCTAATTCAATGGTCTTAACTTAGGGAAAGAGTCATGTCTGTCTGTTTTGTTCTAGATCGAGGTGGATCTAGGAGGATCTGATGAATAATGCGCACCCTGTCGATTGAATGGGTGATAACAAGAATTGGTGACTCCTTTGGGGATGCAACCCATATTTTTGTGGTTTTGGTGTTTTCCTTGGACATTTTCTGCTTACCTTCTCCGTTCTATCAATCGAGTCTTTAGGACACCACAGTAGACCCTCACAGGTCAGTCCCCTTCAAATGTTTTATCTTTTTTCAAAATTTTGCCTAGTTTCAAGCATTCTCGCACTGAACCCCATAGTGGCGCATGAAACTTTGAGTTAGCACTTTCTTTTAAGTCGGTGTAGAGGTTCTGCCGCCGATCAAAGATAGCACAACGAGAATGACCCATTCATGGCGGCTATCTTAAAATGCCTACGAACCCTCTTTTAAAATTTTTGGATTTAAGATTTTTGCATTTTGTTGCTTGGTCCGGTATAGGTGTCGAAAGACTTCTTGAATTGTTGGTTGATGTTTTCTTGTCTTGGGATTTTGTGCCGCGACCAAGTCTTGAGAATCAGAAATCACTTCTGTCCATCTTTTTCTTCGCAAGCTCTCGATCTGCCGACTTTTCTTGGTGAAGATATACTCTCCGATTTTGGAATCTGAGTGCTTGTTTCGTTAGAGCAGGCGTCGTTTTGAAAGTTGGGATTCTTTGTCTTTCTCATTTGCTCATTATTTGGAAGATTACTTTTCTCATGCAAATGAAAAGACTAGTCATGTATGCTTGTCATTTTTTTGTTTCCATTGAAATATTGGTTTGGGTTTTGTTTATTGCTTGTTCATTAGTCTTTGGTTTCCTCACTCACCATCGTAGATTGTAGATCTTTTTTGAAAAGTAAAAACATTTTCTTCAAAATCATTTTCTTCTTTAGAAAATATTGAAAATCAATTGTTGAAATTATTGAAAAGAACCAATAGAGAATTGTAATTATTGCATGATTTGTTGAGATTTCATTTCAAAAAAAATTGTGTATCGTAGTTCATAGTTTGTTCTGGAAAACTTCTCTTTCTCTCCTGCACATAGGATTCATCGAACAAAAATTGATATACTTCATTCCTATCTAATCATTGTTGGGTCAGAGTCTGCAGCATCCGGTTTCATATTCATTTCCTTTGAGTAACAACAACCATTAATAACATTGCACAAATTTTAAAAATTTAACTAGTAACTCTTTTCTAGGGTTCTATTACACCAACATTTAGCTAGGCTAGCACTTTGGAATGGGTAGAGAGATACACTCTCAAAGCACACAAAACCTACAATAGCATCTTGTGTTAAGGGGTGTCAAATTCCATTTACAACATTTGACACAGGAAGCCCTTCTCACACAAGGAGGTCAAACCCAGGAGTCGCATTGATATTAATGAGTTACTCACCCTGCTTTGTTGATGCTCGGTGTAGAGATGCATGTGTCTGGGGGTCACTGGAGGTATACCTTCAAGTGATGAGTGGAAGCCTCTTGAGTTGATTCCGGGCTAGATACCCTGCCCTTGCATGTGGATCCGGCTATTTGTCCCCGAGGGCTTTATATTTGTCGGTGGTAACCTTAGTGGCCTATCTTCTTAGGGTCTTACACACAAGGTGACTATGAAGGGAGACAGAGTCTTCCTTGTACCTAGAATCGACATTGGCCAAACTCACTTGGAAGCTCCCTTGGAGGTATACCCATGATTATGTGTAGGGAGCTTGCGAGGGGTGTAAAGTACGTTAAGAGGTCATTCATTAAATTTTCCCACCTAGCTTAGCCCCTTCTCATTGTTGCGGCGTTGGATTTCATCACCAATGAAGTGACTTGAGAATTAGAAGGTCTTGTTTGCTTGGTATTGTTTCCCTAGATTTTGTTTACTAAGCGCGTGTTGTTTGTTTACCAAGTTAGGCATAAGATTTTCTTCGTTAGTTTGTAACTCATTCACAATAGATCCTCCCGATACGTTCCACATAGAATAGGGGTTTATCTCGAGCATATGGAAGGGTTCTCAACCCCACCTTACAAGCTCACGAGGGGCTCTCTCCAGCAGTGGGGGTCAAGATGTTACCACTCCACAGAATTAAGGAATGGGCAGGAGCTCTCTCTAGAACTTGTTTCAGGAATTACCAATTTTCGGGGGACTTGGCTACTTGGTTTTGAGAGCCAGTTATCTGCAGTGGGTCTTATTCGGGAGACTTAGTTGTTGTGTCTTCTGGATCACCGATCAGACCCTTTCCAATAATTGAGGGCCAAGATCCTTTTTGGACTACTTGCATTTTTATATGGGATCTCTTTGTCTCAGGATCAGGCGTTGATATCACCGTATCACTTGTGTTCCCCGAAACCTCTAACCCAGACGCGGTAACTTTTATTACTGCTTATTATTTCCCTGGTATAGATGCTCCGTGATCTGACCACATCTTTACCATCCCTATAGAAATGGTCCATTACCCAGATACTACGAGTATTCACACAGGGATTACCGTGGTTAGTCAAGCCCCAATTGGCACACCGCTTTCACCCAGTGTCATCCCGACACTACTGCCCAGATACCGTGCATTTAATGATTCTATTCCCACTCCTACATAAACCCCATCCGACACTCCTGATGGTCCCTCTTATACAGGAAATCTCTTCCTTGTTTTATTTTGACACTTCCTCAACCCCTTTTGGAGGACCTTTCTCATCCCCTACTGGCAGTATTAATCCTAAAGTGGCACTATTCCGTCATTCCCACCACCCATTACCAAATTCCATTTGGTGGACAATTTCACCAAGGAGGGTTTACTCAACCCCCTTGGCGGGAGAATTCCTATTGGAATGCAAATCCCAATTGGAACCTGGCCCTTGGTGGCACCTTGCCCCAATTGGAACCACAATAGCCCTCGATTGGAGGGACAAACCCCCATGACCCCACCTTTTGGGAAAAGCATACCTCCATCCTTGGCCTAGTGTTGGAATCATCTGATATAACATAATCCTCAATAGACTGGGGGCAACAACTTCTAGCTACATCCATTATACCCCCTAGTATGGGCCAACCATATCCAGTTCCGTTCAATCCCATTTGGGGCTCGAATGCTCAAACTCACGTCCCCATTCAAGGATACAATCCCATGAGCTGCTATCCTCTCCAACCACCGAGTCATGCGGGTCTTCACATTATATCTTGGTATGGTCCCTCTTGGTTTTTAGGTGGGGCTTCCTCCCAAGCCACGGTGCAGCATGTGAATCGTGATTGCCATGGCCACTTTGGATCTCACGAAGGACTTGTCAAGGTTTTTAAATGATCCAATTTGTCACTCTCCCAATGGCCCGCTATACTAGCCAAGCTACCATCGGACATCCCTAAATTTGGCCCGACTTAAGCAGGAGAGGAACTGAACAATCACATCATGACTTTTCACCTCTGGGTGCTCATCCAACTCGTTGATGGATGACTCTATTTGTTCACGATCTTTTTCAAAGGACCCTCACGGGTTCCGCTGCGAAGTGGTATAGCCATTACCGCGGGGTTTCTTCGCCGACTTCAACACCCTAGCTATGGCCTTCCTCACCCACTACCGGTTACCGATCCGTTATGAAATGGGGAATTGAGATTTTGAGTTCTTTCAAACAAAACAAAGCCACTCATATATCCGATCACACATTCAGCGAGTGGCTGAAGCCAGGCGGCGATCTCGTAAACTCGAACTTCCGATGTCGGTCGATCACATTCATGAGTGGCGACGGAGACGACGTCTCATCAAACTCGAACTTCCCGATCAGTTGCTGGCAGAGTGGTTCACAATGTCATTTGTGAACGACATCAATCATGACATCGCCATGGGTTGATTGGTCATGGAAGAGTAGGCCATAAGTCTTTCTCAATACCTTGACCTCGTTTACTCACAAACGGGTACCCTTTACGACTTACTACCTGATGCACCTCGTCCTTCCACTTCTGCCACTTCAACTACTCTAGCTGCTTCTCATGCAGCCGACGATGTGATTGGCACTTTTCATGCCCAACCACATTTTGCCTCAAGCACCACCCCCAAACCTACTTCTTCTAATGTTTAGAATGCTCCGTCTCCCGCCCCCCCACCGGCAAGACTTCTGAGGTAAATGCGGTTCAATCTACCCCAGTCGGTAAAAACAAATCCAAAAAAGGAAGGGGTAAGAATAATGAGGACAAAAATACTTCTCAAGCAGAGCGAACCAAAACTCCACCTATTGATGATAGGGATAAGTGCAAACCTCGATACCCTTGTCCACGACGCACCGAGGTCACTAAGTTCCTTTAAGGAGCCCCGAAATCACTTGCTCCGGCTGTTTTGTCCCAACCCTTCCCATCTCAACAACAGGCCCAATTGGTCATTCATGACCAACCCTCCCCTTCTACTACATCCTATGTATTGATGTGTACTGGTGATTCAAAGAAGAATGAAATTGCACTCACCACTTGAGCCAAATATTATTCTCCCTCTAAAGAGAAGGTTGATGATCCACCTCCTTCATTGGTACAACCCTCTCCCGTGACTCCACCTACCAATGGTCCTCTTCATCTCGAATGACCGAGCCTTGACACAGTTCTTTGACCCCCCCCAAAGGGCGTCGTTCGGAAATCATCTTTCAATCCTCATGCTCATGCTACCCAAAACTACAACATTGTTGAAGATCTGGCCCAAGCACCTTCTGCGATGTCAGCCCTCGAAGTCCTTCAAAGTTGTCCCACACAATGGAAGTCACTGTTGAAAGCTATCGATGGAATCGACCCGACGGACACAAATTTAATATTTTTTGACTTGGAATATCACATTCCAAGGCTACCCCCTCAAATTGCGTTCCAAATCCAAGTGATTGTCTCTGACAAAAACATTTTTCGAACCGTTATTGACGAGGGTGACTTGACATGTGTCATGTCTCTTACTTGTTGGAAAGCCATTGGCTCTCCCTCTTTGACTGAATCCCAGAACACTCTCAAAGCCTTCAATGGCTCCGGTTTTAAGCCCTACAGTGTCCTTCCTTTGTTTCCAATCATGCTAGAAGGCAAAACAGTCCAAGTCGAAGTGGAAGTCTTTGACGCTCCTCTTGATTACAATCTTCTGCCTGGCCGCAGCTGGATCGATTCCATGCGCGAAGTTGTGTCGACTCTTTTTCGTGTTTTACGTTTCCCACATCATGGAAAGGTAGTCACCGTCAACCAATTAGCCATCTTTAACTTGGATACCCGTACTGGAAACGTACCGTTCATCGCTAAAACCCCACTGGGTTATGAGAACATCGGTGTAGGCCTTCTCAAAGACTCTTCGTTAATGGGTATTTTCCCCATTCCACCACCCGATGTTCCATGCTCATCCATTGCTTCAATCAACATGATATCCACCTCGATTCACGAAACTCCTGTGTCTCACGACCCATGGATGGTACCTGACCCTGGAGATCATCTTCGTTATGGTGACAAAATGCCATTAAGTCCTGTCGAATCCGCCTATCAGTCCATTCAATTGGCAACCTCTTCTACCCCCTCTCTTGGTGAGTTATCTCCAGATCCTTTTCGTGTCATTTTTCCCACAGACGAGATGATCATGTCTGTCATGGAAGACACCCCTTGGGATGATGGACATCATCGTTCCATCCTCTTCCTGGAGAAACATACCATCGAGAACTACCAACGGATCTCAACCGTTATCGTCATCTCAACCGTTCTCGAGTCCACACATGATGTGTTTTCCGAAGGGAACTTAAGAAATATCTCACCCACTATTCCCCTCGACATATCCATCAAACCTGGAACTATTGAAAATGTGCATATCGGAGCTTCATGTTCCTCTGACGAAATCATCACCTACACGTCACTTTTCAAACAGTTTCGTGACGTCTTCACTTGGAGCTACGAAGAAATGTCAGGTATTGACCCCGACATTGTGATACATGAGATCAAGACATACCCTGATGCTAAACCTGTCCGACAACGCCTTCATCTAGTTCACCCACATAAAGCAGCTGCTATCAAGCTCGAAGTCGAGAAACTTCTCAAAGCCAGCTTTATTTACCTGGTGGCCCTCACTGAATGGGTTTCCAATCTTATCCCGATCGACAAGAAATAAGGCACAATCCGTGTATGCATTGATTATAGGGATATCAACAGAGCTTGTCCCAAAGACAAACTTCCTACCCCCTTCATCGATCAGATTATCGATGATTGCGCCGGAAGTGAAATCTTCTCTCGGATGGATGGTTTCTCCGGATATAATCAAATCAACATTGTTCCTGAGGATCAACATAAGACTGCTTTTATTTGTCCTTGGGGCACTTTTGCCTATCGAAAAATCCCTTTAGGTCTCAAGAACGCTGGCGCAACTTTTCAATGCGCTATGTCTTATTCTTTCCATGATATCAAGCACATCTTGCAACCATATCTGGATGAATTACCTGCTCATTCCATGCACTGAGTCGATCACCCAATCCACCTCCGAGCCATTTTCATCCGATGTCGATTTTACCATATACGCTTGAATCCCGACAAGTGTGTTTTCTACGTAGAATACGGCCGACTTCTAGGCTTTATTGTTTCGCGTCAAGGGATCAGGGTAGATCCTTTAAAGTTCGAGGAAATCCTTAATCTCCCTCCTCCTTCTACACTTTTCCAGTTACAAAGTTTGCAGGGGAAAGCAAATTTTCTTCACTGTTTCATCCCGAACTACGCCGAGATAACTCGTGGATTTACATGGCTCCTAAAAAAGGGATCTAAGTTCACATGGGATACCATCGCAAACAAAGCTTTTGAAGCTTTGAAACTATCCCTGACACGTGCTCTGCTTCTCTTCCCCCCCGATTACAATCGCGGTTATTTCCTCTACCTTGCATCCTCAGATTACACCATTGACATGGTTCTCGTCCAAGAGGATGATTCTAATGACGAACATGTTATCTGTTACTTGAGTCGAAGTCTAATGCCTATCAAAACCAAGTATTTACATTCTGAAAAACTGGCCTTGGCAACCGTCCAAGCAATTCAACGCTTCCGGCACTATATCCTCTCTCGCAAGACTACAATGATTTCTAACCGCAACCCTATGCAACACATTCTCACACGTCAATTGCTAGGGGGAAAATACTCCAAATGGATTGTGATACTCTAGGAGTTTGACTTGGAATTCGAACGAGACAAGTCCAAGAAGTCCTTAGTGTTTGCTGAGTTGATATGTGACTTTTCCTATTCTGAAACAGAAAATGTAGCAGCCGATTCATTACCTGATGAATCCCTTTTCCTCATTAGTTCTAATGATCTTTGGTATGGCGATATCATCATATATCTCCAAACCTAGACTTTCCGTCCAAATTTTTCTAGTACTGACCGACGTCGAATACGCTACCAAGCCCGTCAATATATTATCCTCGGGGATACTCTTTATTGTCGTGGGATTGACTCAATTTTTCGACGCTGCCTCACGTTCGACGAAGCCGAGAAAGCCTTAAATGACTGCCATTCTGGAGCCTGTGGTGGTCATATGTCCAGGTATGCTACTACCCAGAAGATCTTACGCGCAGGGTATTTATGGCCTTCTTTATTTAACGACTGCATAATCACCATCCAAAAATGCCATGCTTGCTAGACCTATAATCATAAGATACAGTCACATCTCACTCCTCTTCACCCTGTGGTTTCCGTTGATCCCTTTTTGAAATGGGGCATCAATTTCATGACATGTCACCCCCACTCAGTCGGGGGGCATGGATACATTATTGTAGCCGTAGATTACTTTACTAAATGGGCCGAGGCGATGCCAACATTTGATAACACTGGAAAGACCGCAACATTATTCATTTTTAATCACATCATAGCTCGTTTTGGTGTTCCTTAGGCTATCGTCACTGATCACGGTAGCCACTTTAGAAACTTCATGATGTTTGAACTCATTGAAAAGTTGGGTCTTCGCCATGAAAACTCAATGCCCTATTACCCACAAGCCAATGGCCAAGTTGAAGCAATTAACAAAGTTCTCATAACTATGCTTCGATGAATGATAGGGATTCACAAAACAAGTTGGCACACAATGTTGTTTTCGGCATTATGGGCTTACCAGACATCCGTCAAGTATGCTACTGGGTTTACACCTTTCTGGTTAGTCTATGGTTTGGAAGCCATTCTCCCGATCGAATGCGAGATACCCTCTTTAAAACTAGCTGTTGAACTCCTACCAAACACTTCTGCTGAGGAATAACATATATTGTATATTATGCGATTAGACGAAACTCGACGCGATGATACCCTAGTCATAGAAGCTCAGAAAAAACGTGTCAAGGCCCAATATGACAAACATGTCAAGCCTCGCGTTTTCTCCGAAGGAGATCTCGTTCTCCTCTATGAACA
>SNQJ01S0229529.1:0-10555 GCA_010110895.2 Picea sitchensis
TTGGGACAAGGGGAGTGCTCAATTGGGTATAGTTTCTTTACTATGGTTTTCCTCCTTTCAAATGGGACCCTTACCCCTTATTTTATAGGCTAGAAGGAGCTAGGTATTTGGTCGAAATACCAGTCATGCATGGCCGAAAGGTTTAGTTAAATTGCCCAAAGTTGTGTGTTCCATCAACAACTTTCCTTTTTCCATGCTTTTGTAGATACACGCGGGCTGTATTGGGACAGCTAGCATGCACACACGTGCAGTAATGGAGCAAGGCGCGTGGGCCTTTATAAAGGGGTTTTTTAAGAAGATTTGTCCAATAGTGTTTTGGCAAAGAAGGAATATGAGATGGCATGATGCTAGGTAAGTATGTCTGGTGCAAATTAGGTTTATAACAGATGCCCCCTAATGTGTGAGGTCAGAAGAGCATATGATGGCCGAAATACATTACCAATATTTATCAACGTACCAAACCGGTGAGCCCAGGGACCAGAATTCGAGAGGTACCATCTACAAAATAAAAATTGTCTCACTGAGGCGGGCATACCCATGCTCAGAATGAGATAAAATCATGGCTACCAATCAAATACACTATATATCCATGTCATATAACTATATAAAGTGTATTCGTGAGCAATACACAACGGATCTACATCTCGAAATAAAAAAGATATACATTTACAGTATCCATCTTCTAGAATATGATAAGGCCTGATGGTTGGAGATGAGGTCTTCAAATCTTGAGCATCAATTTCAAAATATTCAAAACTCGGGTAGGAGTGTAATATGAGTGTATGACTTCACTACCCAGAGGTATTTGACGGCTCGTCGGTCATGGACTAGACGATCTTGATGATCAAGTTGAGGGCTTCATGGATTTCGAGCAAAGACTTGATTGGACCTTCAGGATAGCCGGGCATGAGGGAAAGAGACAAACTACAGATGGGCTGACTCAGGATTGGTAAAAAATTCCCTTGGACAATAGCATGAAAAAATATGAGACTTAGGCAGCATGGAATTAACATAAGTTCACGAGGCAGGAAGCAACGCAAACTCTCCATATGTTTGGAAGAATAACCAAATAGAGAAGGACACAACTCAATGTAGCGGGAACAACTTCCTAAGGTAATATTAAATCCCAGGGCTTGATGAACAAACGAAAGGATGTACTTTATCCAAGGGAGACTCATTGTGCTGCCAATACAAAGAAAATACTTTTCCCTTCCTCTTTTTGGGGTATATTTGATTTTTTTGTCTTTTTCAATAATTTGGGAAAAAGAATAAAAGAATGCTACATTACAAAGGAGGAATGAGTGTTGCAAACATACGATTTTGAGGCGCAAGGACAAGACTGATTTTCAAAGCAAGGATACTCGAAAAAAATCCCTCATGGGACCAAAGGTGTCAAGGCGCAAAGGCAAAGTGCTACAGGGCTTGCGTATAAGGCATGTTTCCGATGGTTCGGTTAAGAGCAACATGGAGCCGGAAATAGGCCAAAGACGCGGGTCTGCAAATTCCATTAATAAGACACACAATGGTAACGTCCTTCGATGTAAGTTTAACGAGCCCAAAGAAGGTAGGCTCGACGTTTTTTCATATTTAGAGAGTCTGAAAAAACGTAAAAGGAGACTCCGATGGGGTACCTTTTTCGAAGGTAGTCTAGTCGGTTCAAAAAAGGGGTAAACTAGCACCGACAAGACGTCTATTCAAAACCATTTTAACGAGTGTGATAAAGACAAGATCACTCGGCCATTTTTTTCATTTTTAAGGAGTCTGAAAAAAGCTTAATTATGGACTCTGTCAGAAATGTTCTTCTGGACCATTTTGATGAGTGTGAAAGAATAAGGTCACTCGACGATCTTTTCAATTTTAGGGATTCTGAAAAATAACTTAACTATCGACTCCGTGGGGGTTTGTTTTTCATAAATTTAGTCCCTCATGCCCAAAAAAGGGTTAAAATTATACCTGAGGGTACTCTTCTAGAGATCCGAGGCCTCTAGAGTATACCTTTGTTCGTAAAGTTGACCATCTAGACTGAAAAAGGGGTAAACTACCACCGGATAGACGTGCCTTAAAATTTTCGTTTAACGAGCATGAATGGAAACAAGATTGCTCGACAATATTTTCATTTTTAGAGGGTCTGAAAAGGGCTTAAAAGAAGACCCGTGGGGGCTACGACTCATGTATGAAACTGGTTCAGGTAGAGCTCACTGCTAGGCTTGAAAAGTCTCTTCAATAGTCAACTTGGAAAGTCTCCCAAAAGGGAAGAAAATGCAAACCATGGTGTAAGTCCTCCCGCGGTATAGAAACCGTAGTCATGGCTTCAAGGATAGACTCATCTGAAGGCAATTCAAAATCCAAGAAATCACACAAACGAGGGTCGACAGTCCCAAAGGGTGAAGTAAACTGATCGTACTCCAAATGACGATGGAGGATCTGGCCAGAACTGTCAGAGTCTATCAACAAAGAATCACAACCACGAGGGATTGAGGATATAAAAAAAACAAGATCAGACTCAGAAGGATACTCAAGCTCACTTGGACCAAGAGGAGGAAGTGAGGGTTCCCATGCCCCCATTGGATAAACCAATGGATCAATTGTTGAGACCAAGTCTCGAGAGGGAAAATATGATTACACAGGTTCCTTCTCAGAAGCAATTGAACACCGAGGATAAGATGCCACATAATTAACTCATGGCGGGGTGGAGTCTACACGAACACTAGGAACATATAAAGGGGCAGCCTGAACTAACGTTGAATTAGGATGGTGATTATCAGATTCCAGCTGGTCAATAGTGACAATGCTTCCATTGTGATGGAAATGCATCACCCGGAAGAACGTAGATACCACAACATTCATAGCATATACATAATCACACCCAAGAAGCATGTTAAAATCTAACGGGCCTTACACCACTATAACATCGACACAGACAATCTTCCCACCTAGCGATATAGGAAACTGAGGAAGAACCCCTAAATATTCACTAGGATGTCTGTCAAAAGCCAACAACTCATGTGAAGCAGACACAATCTTGGGAGAACCCAAGACTTTCCAAACCGAGGAGGATAAAATACTTGCCAAGGATCCTTCATCCCCAATACATCGATAAATGTTTGTTGAATTAACTTCAACCCTTATTTGAAAGGGTGCGAAGGAAGGAAAATGAGGCTCAACAAGGTCATTCCAATCAAAGGAAACCATCCTAGGGATTGGAGGGGGTGTGCTTAGAATGAGCGGAATGCCCCCTTGTTCTGAAAATACTGAACCAGAAATGCTAAAAACATAGTCGGTAGACACGTCACTCCCCAAAAGAAGAGTGGGATCATCCGATGACTGCACCAGCATAACCACTTTTGTAACCAATGGATGAATAGGTTGCGGGACTACATGGTCTAAAGGCACCTCACCCCCAAAAGAGGAGTGGGATCAGCCAATGACTGTATCGACATGACCACTTTCTCAACCAAGGGTTGTATAGGCTGAGAGACTACATGGTCTAAAGGCACCTCACCCCCTAAAAGAGGAGTGGGATCAGCCAATGACTGCATCGACATGACCACTTTCTCAACCAATGGCTGAATAAACTGTGAGGAAACCTCAGAAGACTCACAATCAGAAGAGCTTGCAGACAGGGACCACAATCTGTGTACCTCTAGAATGTCAGGTCACAAATGAGTAAGGTGATCTCCCTTGCAAAGATTACAAGGGAACTTAGGCTTATGTCCTATCCATCTAGGTTTCTCAACAGAATCAATGCCCCCAACATGATTGGAAGTGGTTGGTTTCACATATCCAACATGACTTGCAGAGGTTGGTGATGGGTCCATAACATGACTTGTAGAGGTTACAGACCTATTTCCATTATGACTAGCAGTGACTAGACTTTTTCCCCTAGCATGACTTGCAAAGGGTGGGTGCATGCCCCCAGCATAACTTGTAGAGGGTGGGTGTTGGTCATCAACATGACTTGCAGAGGTTGTCGACCTATCTCCAACATGACTCCCAGAGGTTGGTGATTTCTTCTTCCTATTCTTCCTCTTTCTATTTCGTTTACACTTCCGGTTACTAGTAACTGTACTTTCACCAAAGGCAAGAGAAGGAGGAGAAGAATACTTTGCTGATGAAGAAACATCAACAAGGTGCCCATGACTTAAGGTGATTAACTGATAATCGGCAAGAGCATTCGGGACATTTGGAATGGTACCCAACCAAATTGATAGTCCCACATTCAACCCAGGAATGTACAAACTGGCCATCAAAGGGACACCGACGTTTCTGAAGAAAGGAAAAGAAAAAGAATCCCCTTTCTAAGGGGTTCCTTGGTTGGTATCATCAAGAACTTTAGCCATGAAGATATTATGTAGAGGTTCTCCCCTTGTGGGATCATTCAAATCTGTAAAAGTCTCACACACTGACTCTGAAGAACCAGTGTTATCAAAACAATGCCTATAAAGAGGTGGCTCCACGTTTCTAAGAGGAAGACTGAAAAGTCCTCTCAACCGGTGGAGTGGGCAGTTTACCACCCTAGTTCAGAGACCAAAATCCACGACTAAATAACTCACTATGGAAAACTAGGGAGCACATAGCACACACTAAAATTTCCTAAAGTCAAATCAAGCAAGCGACTAACTAGTTGGAAGAATAGTTACACCAACCAACACTAGAGAAACTTACCAGTGCAAGTGAAACTCGAATACGGAAGAACCCTCCGGGTATACTCTGAAAATAGTGGCCTAATGTTTGCCCTAGGTACTGAGGTATACCCCCACGGTCACCTGTGTAAGTCCCTAAAATAAAGGCAAATAGGTTTCCAGCTCATGAACAATCACCAAGAAGGTACAATGGACAGTTGGTGGACCACAATGAGCAAGGTATCAAGCCCGAAACCTATCAAGGGTATCAAAAGAAAGTGTTCTGAAAGATGAATGAGGAACTCGAACGGATTCGAGACCCATGAAGCTTCATGGAAAATGCAATCAATGTAATCCAAAGACAAGTCCTCTATATGCGTTCCCCACTATGCTTGGTACGACTTTGTAGGGGTTATCTCCACTACCTTTTCTCACTCGACCTCGTGTTTAGCCCCTGTTTTAGAGGGGGGTCCCAGATAATTTCCATGTTATTGGAATTCTACACTCCTTAGCATAGACTTGTATGATTGTTTTATAGCCTTGAAGAGTTTCCTCTCCAACCTAAATCAAGGCTCTAGCCTAATCTAGTTGATGGACCCTACAAACATAAAGTGTAGTAAATTTTAATTAGCGTTCTTTTTACTGGCTTGATTTACTCAAAAGGGTATGGTAGTGAAACTGATGTTGTTAAGACTCTTGCAGAAAAAAGAAATGATAAGAACACTAGAAAAGAAGGATTATATTTCTTATTTTTTTTTTGAAATGCTTTTAAGATGAGAAAAAAACACAACACTATACTAATTTCTTTTTCTTTTTCAAATAACAATGCAAGGCAAATGCCAAGAAAGAAAGANACAACACTATACTAATTTCTTTTTCTTTTTCAAATAACAATGCAAGGAAAATGCCAAGAAAGAAAGAGAACTATCAAGCTATTATATATATATATATATATATATATATTCTTCCAATCAAAGCAGAAGTAACAAAATATTCTAAAAGAAACTGATGAATGCACAATTCATGAGAAACTCATTTTTCTCAAAATTTCAAGCTAAAAATAAGTTAAAAAAGCTAAGAAACAAAAGAAATATTTTAATGAAAAAGAAAGCTATGCTATAATTAGACCTAAGTTGTCGACTGCTATGACAAAGACCAAGATTAAATCAAGGCAATCCCTGATAGGTATAACTATTGATAAGGAAGAGGATGACTGCCTCTCCTTAAAAAAAAAAATTCTCAACAGGCACGCTGCTGACAGTTCAACAACCATCATGTGCACGTGAGATGTGTAAGGTCAGAGCATGTGTACATGCACATAGACCTTATGAAGACCGCGTGTACCTCTGCAACTCTTCAAAAATGAAAATACAAGCAATCAAGTACTGGTAGAGACTACTGGTATTGAGAACCAGAATCTCTTGAAGACTCAGAAACTTACTTTGTCGGAAAAGAAAAACAATTCAAGGAAATTTTCATAGAACAAAACCAATCTGAGGTGGTACCTAAGATACAAACTACAAAAACAGAGACCAGAATGAGTTTCAGAAAACCCTTGGGAAGGATCACTTCTGATAGGGAAGAGGATGACTGCCTCTTTAATAAAAAAAATCTGAACCTAGCCACGCTACTGTCACTTCATCAGCTAGTGTGTCCACGCAGGCCATGTGAAGGTTGGGCACATGTACACGCATGTAGACCTTATACAGGTCGTGTGTACCTCTGTGACTTCCTGAAAAGAAAATGCAAGAAAAGAAAAGAAAGCAGGGAATACTGGTATGGAAGACCAGAATCCCTACTATCTTAGACTCTTGCAGAAACTCTAAAAACATGTATTGAAACCAATTTTTTTTTTAAAAATACCCAAAAAAGACTCCCAGAAAACCCTAGAGATCCCCAGTATGGTCTCCAATTCTGTTGTGAGTGGGAAATCCCCCTACGGACTAAAACTTAGGGTTTTATCATGCATGCATAAAATACCTAAAGATTCCTACTTTTTACCATCATCCCAGACCTAATCCCCATTATTCTTAAGCAAATACACAGTTAAGAATATCAAGTGAACATACCTTATTTTCGATGTTTGGTATCGATCCCTCTTCACGCTTGGTCTCTCTTTGACTGCAAATATCCTCCCAAGTCTGAAAATGATGAAGCCGACCACTAATCCATGAATTTGGTCCTGGGATCCTCTTTTACTGTGCACCTACTGCTCACACACTTGCTTCTCTTCTTCGTTGAAATCACAAAATGGTTGCAGAATCTTGGGCAAACGGGAATACGAATTCGGGTAGAGTTTCTTTTGTTGGACAACTGAGAGGGCGGGGGTGAATCAGTTGTTACTGTGCTTAAACAATTATGCCCACTTCAAATCTTTACAGAACACTCAATGACAATCACAATCATATAGGAAAGTAAGAAGTAGAATATTCAGCTTCACTCACACACATGAAATGCACAGACGGATATTTCCTAAGGAAACCCATAAAGGGTAAAAACCTCTTCTTCTTTATATGATAAGTAATCTTTACATTCTGTACATTATCATACTTATGAGTACCAACTCATAATGAGGCTACAACCTCTGTTTTGCAGGCTGCTACTTGTTGAGAGCACCAACTCTCTGATTTCTCTAGCACCAACTAGAAGGAAGCACCAACTCCCTGTGTTTCTCTAGCACCCACTATAAGGAAGCACCAACTCCCTGGTTTCTCTAGCACCCACTAGAAGGAAGCAACAACTCCCTAAGTGTTCCAGCACCAACTTCCAGTCACACATGCACCAACCTGTAAACTAGAGAACAACAGTTCTCCCTTTCACCACCCTGCCACCCTTGTTTCTTTGGCTGCAACCAGATGGAAGCTACAACTCCCTGTGTTCAAGCACCCACTTGAACCTCTGAGGACAACAATCCTCCATAGCACCTCCCTACCACCCTGAAATATAAATTTTTCTATATATAAAGTTATCACAGTGATACAATATTTATCAATGGCTTACCGGTCTCATCACTGTTCTACTATATTACTCTTCTCTATCTGCATCATTGTCTTCCTACACCCCTTATGCTTTATGTTCTTCTACCTTTTATGCTCTGTGTGCCATGTCCCATCTATGCACCATTCCTCTTCTGTGCATTTCAGCTACTGCATTCTCCCTCCTTCTACACACCCGAATCACTCTCAATAGCCCGCAATCTCTTCTTTGTTTAGCGTTTTTATACTCTCTGTGCATCTTCTACATCCTCTATATCAAAATGATTTTGCATGCTCTCCCCATGTCAAGTGCTCTGCTTGATCATCATTACAACTCTTCATCTTCTCTAGCGGTTGAACCCATGTGTCCATCATCACTGGGTGTTATGCCGAGATTCCTTAGCCTCTCCAACAATCAAGACTCTTCGTCTTCTCTGTCACAATTGAGCTCATTCCCTCTGTTGCAGTTTCAGGCTCCAACGGTCTTACATATGTCAATAACCTCTATCAACAGTCTTCATACCACTAGAAGATGCCTCAAGACTCTTCATCTTCTCTGGAAATCACCCTGAAGTCTCTTCCAGTCCTCTGGCAGAAACCATAAGTGGTTTCTAGCATTTATAGTGCGAACCTTGAAATGGAGCCTAGTTATGCTACCTCCTTCCACTTACGTGACCACCAGTGGTGACCACTGGCTACATCGACATTTCAACATTTCAACATTTCGACATTCCTGTGATGAAGTGTCTCGACACTCCAAGTTGCGATCCCTGAATTGGCGCTTGGTTGCACTAGCTCCTTCCTCCATCTTCCGTAGATGTGACCACTGGCTATGACCATAGCCTTATTCAAAAATGTATTTTGCACTTTCGCATTTTGGGGATTCTGTGATGAGTCATCTCGACTCTCCATGTCATGAGCTCCAAAATAGAGCTTGGCTTCTATAGCTCTTCCCTCCATCTCTCGACAATTTGACCACGAGATATGACCACTCTCCAATCAAACAAGAACTTTGTTCTCTAGATCAACGATCCACGATCCATGGTGATCAGACGGTTATCCTCTGCCCCGAGACTTCATCCTTCAGGACTTTGGGGGAGTGATGAAGCTAAAACTCCCGAAGAAAAATTCCTGGAATGACGTCACTCGATGATGTGTCGTGATCCGTGTGTCTGTCACGTGTCACTCAGAATGTGTGATTTCCAGGTTCCTGAAATGACAAATCAACTTGACACTTGTCCTTATATGATTGCATCACGTTTCCTTTCTGACGTAGGCTACCACCTATCCTTGCTGACATGGTCTGATGATGTGCCTGTTTCAGAATTTCAGGGTTCGCTATTTCAAAGTTTAAAGTTCCTTTGATCTTTGATTTCTCAATCTGCGAAACTCCGAAATGGAGTCTTTGTTGATGTGCCTGTTTTAGGATTTCGGGGTTTCGCATTTCTCAACTTCGGGACTCCTGTGATGAAGAGTCTTGACTCTTGACTCCTCCAACTCCCAGTATCCGAAACTCCGATTGATGTGCCTATTTCAGGATTTCTACGTTTCACATTTCGCAACTTTGGGACTCCTGTGATGAAGAGTCTAGACTCTTGACTCCTCCAACTCCCGGTATCTGAAACTCCGGTTGATGTGCCTGTTTCGGGATTTCGGCGTTTCGCATTTCGCAACTTCACGAATCCTGTGATGAAGAGTCTCAACTCTTGACTCCTCCAACTCCCAATATCCGAAATTCCGATTGATGTGCCTGTTTCAGGATTTCGACGTTTCACATTTCGCAACTTCGGGACTCCTGTGATGAAGAGTCTCGACTCTTGACTCCTCCAACTCCCGGTATCCAAAACTCTGAAATGGAGTCTTTTTTTCTGATACCCGAAATGGAATTTAGCTTCTGATCTTTCCATGCGATCATCATTGTGCTGCTGGTCGTGATCTTTGCCATCAATGAAAAACACACATACTCTGCACTCTGTGTGCACCGCTGCACTATCTCTTCTAGTCTTCACAAGCTTGCTCTGCTGCATCTTCCCAAAATACTTTTGGTGCCTGCCTAGCACATTATACTTATACTCAAGCCATCATCGTTGTTGTACTTGCCATCAATGGCAAGCATACGCTACCTGTAAAACATGCCAACATCTTTACTATGTTTTCCTCCTTTCAAATGGGACCCTTACCCCTTCTTTTATAGGCTAGAAGGAGCCAGATATTTGGTCAAATGACTGGCCATGCATGGTCGAAAGGTTTAGTTAACTTTCCCAAGTTTGTGTGTTCCGTCAGCAACTTTCCTTTTTCCGTGCTTTTGTAGGTACACGCGGGCTGTATTGGGGAAATTACCGTGTACTCATGTGCAGTAATGGAGCAGGGCACGTGGGCCTTTATAAAGGGGTTTTTTAAGAAGATTTGTTCAGTAGTGTTTTGGCAAAGAAGGAATCTGAGATGGCCTGATGCCAGGTAAGTATGTTTGGTGCAAATTAGGGTTATAACAAGTGGTTAAAGAAATCGTCACATTACAAGATATAGAAATATCAGTCGAATCTTGGGAATACCCAGCTGATTTCCTTATTATTAACCCAAGAAGTGGACTTTATGGACACCCATTAATACTGGGAAGACCATGGATCGCAACTGTAGATGCATACATAGGATGTCGCACATGCAACATGACTATTGCTAGAGGAAGTGCTACAAAGAACCTCATCCTGTATCCTCCATCTAAACCAAGTTTGCCTATTATACATCAACAATGGCCACCACCTAGATATCCAAAAAAGGATCTGCGATCTTCTCTCACATTGTAAGAAGCCCCCAGACTCAAGAACCAACTAGAAGATGATATGATCAATAGCTTCATTAACAACCCAACCATTATAAGCAATCCAACATGTCAAATGTTAAAAACTGTGTTAGATAATGAAGCACGGGGAGATCCTTTGGAAGCATTGATGCAACAAA